>CM038702.1:39027997-39062997 GCA_021613375.1 Megaleporinus macrocephalus | reverse complement strand
CCACGCATAAATAATACATGAGGCAGAACTGTACACAGTTTTACAGCATCTGTCCCTATTCCGGCCCACATGCCTAACATCTGCCTGCTAGTCGACCAGTGCTCGTGAGAGAAAGCCCACAACTGTCTGCTATCTGGGAAACTGTCAAGCCTGCTGAATACCTGGTGAACTGTCTCTCTGCTGTTACTCTGCCTACGTGACTGTGCAGCCAGGTGGCTACATGCCATTTAAAAAAGAGTCATGTTGTCATTTCCTCCCTCGTCTCCATGTGTCATATGGTACAACTGGTACTTAAACCTAAACCCCAACTGTAGGACAAATCACCTGTCTGCAGATAGCAGCCTGTCTTAGACAGTGTTTATAACACAGTAGTGATTATATCTGGACTTCCAGTGTGTGACTTCCAAACCAGGACTACCTCCATCAGAATCCAATCATTTCAGTTCCCACTTTGTTGCTTTAAAGATGCTGTGGGATGCATATATTCAGCATTATAACTTGTTCTCTGATGTCTACGTACAAGGTGTGTGACTTTCAAGCTGAAAATGTGGCGTTCCATGTCCATATACAGTCTTAGGATTTGGTCGTAGAATGAAACAAGCTTCCTTCTGTTTTTGGATTTTGCTCCCAGTGTTCACATAATTACGCTGGGTCATCAGACTATGTAGTGTCTTGGGACTATGTTACCTGTACTAGCTACTCGCTTTTGATCTCGGCATCAAATAAAGTAAAAGATGACTATGAAACTTTCAATAACACGATCTGCTTCAACTGTTTAAGAGTGGGTAAAATCACACAGCGTGGCTGCTACTTAAAGTTGCTGTTGGGGTGTTGTGATGCTAATAAAAGTGGAACTGCTCTTCAGTCTCTTCGCTTTTAAAAGCCTGCCCGATGTCATCAGAGTGAACAACAAACAACTTGGAATTCAAATGCTCCAGGATCTTGTTAGAGCTGAAGTTCACTTTTTGTTCACCAGCTCTTTTTGCAAATTGTCTGTTCCACCCTAATTGGTGGCATTATTACATTCTGGTGCCTATACAAGCCGTAGCATTTAAGGTGAAACAGAACATTTAATCATGAATACATAGGACGCAAATTTCAGCCTCATTTAAAGAAGAACATCAACCATGCTTGTTGAGAGTTATGTATTTTGGAAAGGGTATGAAATGTACCGACATCCTCTTCACAGCCTGGACGGACAGATTTTTCCACATAGTCCACCAGTTTTCATTGCTGTTGCTCCATTAATGAGTTAAAACTGGTTTTTAACAAAGGATTTTGGAATTGGTGTGTCTGTGAACTCTCCTTATTCAACTATGACAATATAAATACTAGGGCTGTGTATTGGCAAGAACGTGGCGATACAATACGTATCGTGATACGGGGGTCACGATTCAATATATCACGATATATTGCGATACTGCAAGTGATACATTGCAATTTTTCAAATCTCACTATTAAAACACACCACTGTATGGGTATGTTTGCCAATGCTTACAATAACATGGGGCCTTGTGTATCAATACTGTGTTTTGAAAATCGATACAGTATCACGAAACATAATATCCTGATATTTGATATTTTGATATTCTCTTACCCTAACAAATACTATTTTATGTTATGTAGCACCTTTAATTGCTACATGGTGCATACCGTTATCAAAATCCTATCAGTATCTGTACATGCTTTAAAAATGCTACTAAATAATTGTATTAATTTTACTGTACATCTATAGCTGTTTAGAAAAAAATGTTAAGATTCTGAGCATTGTAAATCTTGGTGTCTTTGTCTGTATCAATATTGGCATAACCAGATATCTACATGAAAAAATCAGATACTGACATTGTTCCACATTTCCCCTATTGATGCACTAATACTACAGTGTCAAGGTTCTATGCATTCAGACTAAACACTCCAGAATTCGTTGCACTAGTGTGTTATTTATTGTAAATCTTTGTTCCAAATCTAGCCTTTAATGATAGCTGGGACTTGAGAATAAACAGGGTATGAGGTTGAAATTGATCAGATTTTGTCAGGCAGTGATGCTGAACCCGTTCACTATTTAATCTGACATAGTTGACTAAAGGTGGGACTTGGTGTTTATCTCGTTGTAAATCTTACAAAGTCCTTATCGTTACTAGAGATAGACCTTTATTAAAATGTAGCTTATCTGATGGGATGCTCACATTCCTGTTCGGTGGCATATGTCCAAAAGAACCTGAATGAATCAGAATACAGAGTAACTGGGATCGAATGTCTTAGTTTTCATCAGTCACTAATGTATTTAAGCTAATTTATTCCATAACCGTATAACCCAAATGATATTACAGGGATGGCTATGACTCATGAGAACAATCTGTTGTAGATACTGCATGGCAGATACACTGAAAACGTCTGTAGGAAATTGTAATCTTTTAATGTATCGTGGCATTCTGCCACCGAGTGCGCGGCCGGTAAAAAGGACTGTTTATTTTGAGGGGTGTTTTGTGTGTGACAGGGGTCACCTGTGGCAGAATACCTTTGGTTAGTGGTGCCCAACCAACCACAGCCGCCCCGCCCTAAAATCTGGGTAGGCGAGTTCCATTTCCCTTTGTGTCAATAATAACCAAACCTTGAGAAAGCAAAAGACAGACATTCGAAAGTGACCCAAGTTAATGGTCAAGCCATGGACTGGCATTCGCGGGCGTGCCCCTGAGTTACTAAAGTTAATGGGCTGCATTGTTCCGAAGCATACTTACATTACTGACTTATCCACCAACACAGAATGTGTAATGAGGAGACTAGTCACGCCAGTACTGACTTTCTGTATGCATAACATAATAGTGATGCATGGATGTCCAGGTGCTGGGTGTGTAGAGGTATCAGGTCAGGATCTAGTGTATCAGTATACTGGCCGAGTATGTGTGAGGAAGGGACAGATTGTGAAAGCACTGGTTCAGAATAAAACAGAAGGTGGAAATGTGTGTGTGGGGTGTCATTTCATGCCCACAGCAGAGGAGATGACAGGAGGAGTGTAATGTAGAGGAATGATTGACAGTTCATGTATTATTCATGCAGTCCTGTTGATTCGGGGGTGGGTGGGTGGTGGTGGGGGGCAAGCCAGACAAACGGAAGGAGGAAGATAGAAAAATAGTGAAAGAGAGAAAAATTTAAATGTTACTCGCACTGTCACCATGGACAGATCGGTGAAACATTCCGATGGTGAAGGGCAGTATTCAATTTGCCCCCCCCCCAAAAAAAAGCTAAATGCTATAGTAACAGCTCATATCTGGAAGTGCTTTAACAGGCCTGCGGCTTGCAATGACCTCCAGAAGCCCCGGGAGTTCGTTTCATTGGCATTTTGAACTGAAGAATATTACCTAAAGTCGGACTTGCATGTCACAGTAATTGGAAACCTGCAGAAAGCTATTATGTGGAGGATAACCGAGGAGAGTCATTGATTTTAAGCTCTGTTAGATCTTGCCTTGCTCTTATGGAATAAAGCACAGGCATAGTAAATTGATTCTCAACTTAAGCCTTTTAATCATCATGAATATTAGATATTGGTAGCTAATGAACACTGCTCCGTACACTGCATCTGGCTCTGTATTAAGCATCTACATCCATTTGAGTTTCTCACAGTATTTTCACAGCATCTTTGAGGCCTGCTTGGCCAAGTCTCATTTTCTTAATACAGTTGATTTTTATTGGCTAACACGGGTGAGGAATTGACCTTGGAGGAAGTGCAAAGTCCTCTGCGGTACATTTCCATCCTGTTTAAGTCACATTCGCCGTTCCACGCCTGTGCTGCTGTATTACTGCTACAAAGCCTTGATGTAGACAGAAGGGACTTGGCCGCTTTGAAACAGACCAAAGCCTTTCAGACTGTGAGCTCCGGTTCTCAGTGTCATTACGGAAGCAAAGTTTTGTCATTTTTCACTTTTTAGGGTTCTCTTCCTGTCAAAGGCTTAGGCTGCCAACAGTTTAAGTATTTAGGCTCCAGTCTTAATTGTTTCTAGATGGATGTACATTATCAGTAAGGATTTGCAGAATGCAACATCTGCTTTTAGTCTAGCACTCAGCTCAGGCCGCGCCCCCCAGTGTTGAAAACTGTCCCGCTAAAACACCCCCACAAGCTCTTTCAGATGCACCTGTGTGATGAGCGATTAAGTGGTTTGCTCCAATATTGATTAATGCTAATACTCACTCCAGGCTTAGAGTAAATCACAGCGCCAGCCAAATGCAATGATCTAAACGACAACTGGTTTTCATAAGGATGACTCAGTAATATCACTGGCAACCAGGCTGGAGTTTTTATTTATTTCATAAATCAGCTGGTCATTCTGGCATCAGTGTAGCATCACAGATTATTATTGTTACTGGTAGTCATTAATATTACTGGATTATAATTGCTGGTAGTCATTAATATTAGTCCCAAAGGTCAGTCTCGTGTCATCATTTACAGCATATTTTAATACCCATGGAGTTTTAAGGATTCTGTTTACATTTAAAAATATTAATTAGTTGATTAAACGTTTAATATGTTATATTTCAGGGTGGGTTTTTGACCCCCTCTATTGTCCTGTAGAAGCAGGTTGTTTGCATGCTTCCTGTCTGTCTTTGGCTTGTTTTAAAGGGTATCTAATAACAAATTGCTGTACCTTTATATGCATGGCTGTGTAGCCAGGGTGAATTGAACAGATAATTGAGGGTAGAAACAAAGGACTCTCTCAACCGGAGGAGTGAAAGGGGTGGAGAAAACAAACGTTTCAGAAAGGTTTGTAGTGAAGAACAGAGGCAAGGAATAAAAAATAAAGACTAAGATGCCTGTACTGAGACTAGAAATGGAATATCATTGTTGATGGGTGTTGATATTGGACCTGTATCAGCAGTACAGCAGTTTTAAAGCTTATCAGATTTTAAAGAAAGTATTACTCAAGGTTTGATGTCAGTATTGGTATCAGCGGGGGCGTTTTATTGCAGGGGTTTACCTGGACTGATCTATTTATTCCTTCTTCCACTTGGGCCTACTTAGGTTGATCACAGGCTTATCCAATCAAATAGAGAAAGAATGTATTAATTAATCAAATTTGTTTGTTTGTTGAGTGAAAGTTTGCTTTGTTTTCTGCAAGTACTCTCACTGTATTATGGTCAGTCAAATCAGTACGCTCTCTGCCAGCCCTCCTATCACTGCACCAAAACTGCTTTATCCCTTAAACCTTCAGTTAAACAATAAAACTGCAGGCATTAAAGTGAGATCGTTCTGTTTTCTATCCATCCAAAGCCAAAAAATGTTGTTGCGGTTGTCAGTTGTCTGTGAATTTGGTGTATACAATGCCTTTTACTGCAAAAGCTGAAACAGGCTTCATTAAAATCAAAGCAGACAGCTAACGTTACTTCAGCACAACCTGAACGGACGTGCTTCATGCTCACTGTGGCAGAATGTTTTTGGCTTAGATGATTAGGTACAGATGTTGCATAGTAAAAGTGCTGCAGTGCTGTGTTTTCAAACATCAGGTTTGTTGAATTGAGCAGATTAACAATGCCTTTTTACCCAAACTTACTGTTTTGGAACTGACTTCTTATTTACTTTTTTCTTATTTGAATTCTCCCTTTTACCCTAATGTCGCAACAGCTACAGGTGCCATGTGTGTAACTGTGATCCCATTTAGGGTGGAATTGAAAATTTGAAAGAGAACCTGGGGAAGCAATGAACTGCCTTTACTGCAAATTTCCAACCATGACCTCTGTGGCATTTGACGGTCTGATGACAGTGCTGGAGTCACTGAATGGCAGCGGCAATGGGTGCACCTTTATTAAGAAAAAACAAAGGTTTTAAGGCTTTGGTGTGTAACTATACCCATAGGATCCATGACCACCTGCAGGCTCGGGCCCACTGGCAGCTGAAAGTGCCCCTGGGCATCAGAAAAGAAAAAACGGTTTCGTGTCATCTCTCCTGGAAACACCTGCGGGTACTGATAATAGTGAAAATGTTGTTTCTGGCCTCAGCTCTGCACCTAAAGAGAACAGCGGGGCTATACAGCAGACTCTGCAGGTTGTTTAAAGCTCCACCATGCAAGTTCTCAGGTGGAACATGTGGAAAAATGTTGAAAGAGTCTTCACAGAGAACGCATGTACTCTTATGATGCAAGTGATTGAGCTCCTTCTTTGCTATTGAGACCTAAATATTAAACCCGGACCTTTTATTTAAGCTTGAATGTGTGACCTTAATATGAAAAGACGCCCACAAAACCACAAAATTCCACCCAACATATTTAACACTTAGAAATCACACTTTCAGACTTCACAGGGTAACTTGCAATAGCGCAAGCACAATATATTTTAGTGTGATTTTCTTCTCCTGACTCAGCAATGTTACTTCTTCAGTTTCAACACACACACAAATAAGCAATCGTACACAGTGCAGCTTTAAAGACTATTAAAAGACCTTTGAAAGACATGTTTTGTAAGACATTGGTTATTGTCTCTAAAATGCTGCATGCAGTATTTTGCTTCTCTTACAAACTATTTAGGTAAAAAGTCTCAAAACTCAAACTATAAAATCTCAAGCAGGAGGAAACCAGTATGTGTATTCGGTTCTGTATTGTTCTGCACAGGCTAGTGCAGTATTTCATCAGCTCAGTGCTTCTACCTGTCACTACCACAATAACTCCCCTAACCGGGGCCCGATGCCACCAATCCCACCCCTGGGCTCCACCCACCTTTTGAGAAGGCCCTGAGGGGAGGAGTGTATGTGTGTGTGGTGTTATGGCTCAATTACAAACACATTATAGTCCAATGATGATAATATAACAGAAGTGGAGAGAGATCCAGTGGAAAGCTGCTGAAGAAAAGTCACTTTGCACTGTGAGTAGAGCCCCCTGAGGGATCAGGTACTACCAGCTACCATCATATCTGCTTTGTCTGCAGCTGGGAATGGTGTGTTAGTGTTGGGACATTGACTTAATTAGTGTGTGTCGGTGTGTCATGTTTAAAAAAGAGAGACAGAGAAATGTCAGACATCAAAGGGAGTTTGAGAGATTATTGCTGTACTCTGTAACAGAAACTAATTGCAACTATTGTGCATAAGCACCTGCTTTCTGTGTGTGTGTGTGTGTGTGTGTGTGTGTGTACTCGAGTGTTCAAAGACAGCCTGATTCTCGTCTGAGTCGCATACAGTAATAAGAATGCAATACTGTAATAACCTGAAGGATTGGATAGAAAGCAAGTGTGACGAGAAGAAGCTCGAGCAGAGAGAAGCAGCTCCTGTCCTCTCTTTTTTCTCAAGGAACAAAGGAGCCATGAAATAAGTCAGGTAAGGTAATACAGTAGTGTGGTTATTGTGGCGTAATGAAGATATTTTTGAATAGCTTTACATAATGTGACCGTGGGTCACAGCATGTCTTGCAGGAGAGCAACTGCAAAACGACTCTGGGTAAATTGGTTGCTCTCCAGGGTGCTGAACGCCACACGACTGGACGCCGCTTGGGATGCTGCTCCTAATCACCCAAAGCTGAAGTCACTCACTTCTATATCTGCACGGACAATAGTGAGCTGAGTGAAGATGTGACAGGCACTCATGTTTGTCTTGTTCCGAGTCTAAAGAAGAAGGTGCTGTCTACTACTGCCTTTAGAAGCTTGCTTTAGATTCTCTAGGGACATCTACAGCAGTGTGTCTCAGACGTGGTCCTGGAGGCACACTGCCTTGCTGGTTTATGTGTTTTTCATGTTCCCAACACACCTGATCCAACTAATCAGCTCATGTAACAGCCTATCATTGAGTGGGGGTGGGTGTGTTAAGACAGGGAAAGCACTAAAACGTGCAGGACACTGGGCCTCCAGGACCAAGGTTGAGAAACAGTGCTCTAGAGAACCCTGCCTTCTCTTTCTGAATCATGTGTCCCTCTGGGGTTTTCTACAGCAATTCTCTGCACTTGTGTAATTGTGTTCTGACCTAGCATGATTTCTCACACTGGTGAAGAATGCAGGCAATTAAAAAAAGTTAGCTGTTCATCTTTGCTCTAGAAATAGCCTTGATGGAACAAGTGGTTGAGGCTTTGTAGCAGAACAGTATTCAGCAGCAGGAAGTTACTCTTGGCATATTCCAAGGACTAAAGTAAATCTCACAGGCTTTTATCGTGACCTTGCTGTAGCCCAGAAAAACGCTGAAAGAAATACACAGCCCATAAGAAAAACAGCAAAGTGCCTTAGTAAAAATTGCGAGGTAGGTGCTGATGTCTCTACCCCCTCAGTTGATCATCTAGAGCTGATTCTGGGACAGAGAGGATACATATCCTCAGCATTTGTTAGAGCTGTTTGGCTCCACTTGTTTATTTCAGTCATTACCAAATGCTGCCTCAGTACTAGATGAAACCAGAGAACATAGGCTTACAGCACTAGACCATCTCCTGTGTATTACAAGGATCTGGCTCTACATTGAGAACCTGACTCTGGATGAGATACCAGACAGTGTGGCCATACACACATACAAAGAGGGTTCTTAGAGGGTTCTTTACCAAAGAAAATGGCCATTTGTAGAACCATGGGCACTTAAAGAACCAATGTGTATGTTGTTTTCTGGGTTTACATGCCCTGGGAATCCAGTAAATGGAGGCCAAAGTAGGAATCCATGAAGGTCACCCTATCCATGATGTTGGGAAAGCAATAAAAGCCAGTAGTCCTAAGTGCCTTTTACAACAGTGGACAAAATGTCCCTAATTTTTTTTTCTGTGCACAGTGATTGTCAAACTGAGAAAGAGGAAGCTGAGGTTAAGGGCACAGAGTGAGTGACCAGTTATAGTGGGACTTATTATGACTAACATTTTCACCACTTGGAAAGTAATTTCTCAGGCTTTAATGAGCAGTCCAACACCTTATTGGCAAAGATGACCGAGACCTCCTAACGACTACAGGGTGACCCTCAGTGTTCAACGTTTTGGGCCTTGTTAGCTTATAAAGGGTCAAGAGCTGACACCTCATTACCCACTATCAGATGTGTTTATACAGGCTCAGAAACAGGGTAATTATACCGTTTCAAAGTTTTGTTGAATGAAGACCCTATGATGGACCAAATCATGTATCTACTACAAAGCTACTATTTAGGTGGACACTTCCCCAAGTACATGGTCTAAACGACTAACTGAATAAGGAACAGTTTCTCACAGTTAAGGCCAAGCCGTGGATAACCTTCTCCATTTACAGTACCTTAAATATCAGATCAGAAGGGGCCTGCTGCAGCCTCAACATCTTGTCCTTCAACACTTCTCCTCTCAGACCTGCTGAAAAAGACCAAAAATGACTGAAAAAGCAAGAGCCTTTACCAGAACTTCTCAGAAATGCTGGTTTTAACAGGCATTTCTTGTTAAGACTGCCCCTGCACAGGGGTTTTATAGGAAAGAACTCTTTTTTTATGAGACTATGGAGCCATGGCATGGTAGGTCCTCCATCAGATAGGTTTGATAAGAAGTGTATTTCTATCTAACAGGAAAGTTGTTCACCTGAGTTACAGAATGTGCTGGCCACTGGTACAGGTTGTGGTCTTTTTCAGTGAATGGCTTGTGCGAAGGACAATAAGGCGTGGATCAGCAGGTTTCTTCTCTTTATAGGACGTCTTGTATCAAATGAGGCACTGGGCTGATTCCCAGTACAGCAGCATGGAAGGGCTTTCCCATTAACACTACGTGAGGTCAGGTCTGTCCTGCTTTCTTGGATTATCTCTTTGAAGGAGGGAGGGTGGGGGTGCTACTGAAATGGCAGACTGTGTGGCAGAAGGGGTTGGTGACACTCCGAGGGAGTCCGCTACTCTTCAGTGTGCTGAACTCTGGCCACAAGACCGGATTCAGCAGTTTGGGACTGCCCTCAACCATGTGGAACAGGAAAGGAGACATGGCTGGCGGCTCCTGATTACCCCAGCTTTATCCACTCACCTCCCCATCAGACTGGCCACAAAAGCTCTGCGCAGATGATAGCAAGGTGAGTGGAAAATGAGATGAGCACTCGCATCTCTTTTCTTCTCTATTACACAGACACTACCGAGTCGAACAAAGAAGAAGCAGCCTATCAACACACAAAGAACTCTGCGTTCTCTTTCCAAATACTGTGAAATAATCTCTGGGGTTTGGCTTTGGAGATGCCACAATAGCCCCTCTGTTTGGTTTTGTTCTGTCCTCACAATTTTGCTTGTTGAAGCATGAATTTTGTAGTGAATCTGAAAACCAATGTTCAGCTCAATCCTGCATGAAATGTGGCTGACTGAGTCATATGTGTATGTAAACTACTGGTGACCGTGGTCAGTACACACAAAGCACAAAATCAGAAATGATGTTAATTTATGATTGTAGTCAGTTATGGGTTATATAACTAAGAAATCTATGCACAATGCAAAACTGCATTACAACAAATTATCATTTTAATGTGACATCAGTGGTCAACCCTGATCACTGTATTAACTGGTGGCATTAACTGGCCAAGGGAGTCCCAATGAGGATATACCGCAGCTGCATTGTTTGAACACCACATGTGCAAACAGTCAGCACCGACAACTCACTGCAGCCTGCAAACGTCATACCCTACACTCTTCACGACCCCCTGATCTAACCCCACTAGTAAAGCAGGGAACAGCTTGGATACGGTGAAATCATTTCATTGTATTCAGATGCTGCTTAAAATATTATAATAATAAATTGTAAAATTAAGGAATCAAATTTAGAAGTGTAGGTTAGATTTGGAAGGTAGCAGGGACAGTTAGTCAGGGAGTCTGGGGGTCCCACTCCAGAAAATGTTTGAAATTGTATTTGTATTGATGATGAAAATGATGGGGGCCCACAGAAATGTTGGGCCCTATAAAAAAAAATATTGCCTGCATCCTCACCCGCATAGTCTGTGATTGTGTAGATTGTGATTGTAGCTCCAACAAAACATATTTAATGATCCAAAGCTTGAGAATTTATCTTTTGCAGTCTAGTGTCATTCATCTAATACTTACTAATGTGTGGTGGGTGGGAGGTGAGTGAGTGGCGTTGCAGATAGGGGATTTAAAACTGGTGAGGACAGAATAACAAACTGGAAAAACTGGAATAAGTACTAATGCTCCTCTTGTTTGGCCAGCAGGTGTAATGTCAACACGAAAAGTGAAAGAACAGAACTAGCACACAACAATCCTGTAGCACATTCTGCCACAGTGTCATTGAGTTTGCTACTATCTGTTAATGCTAGTATGCTAAGTAGACTATACTAGCTAGTAAAGAGTTAATATGACTGTATATATGACTATAAAGCTATTTCTGTTTGTACAGTGCTATTGTTAGCAAGGCTATCACAATTCCTGATTTATATGGACCGGACAGCTGATTCATGTCATTGGATGAATGTGATGTGTTTAATTTAATACTGGTACCATAACGTCATGATTGTTAAAGCACCTGCAAGCAGACAGAGGGTGATGTTCCCTCCTCTGACTAAACACTGAGCTGTTGTCATCCTTAATGCTCTCGGCTCCAGCAGTCACATCGCTGTGTGTTTAGGCGAGAGCAAAGTCAGCAAACACCCATAGAAACTCTATTTCTCACCCAGTGGGCACATGAGGTGGTTAATTCTTTGAAGAGCGAATGGATTTTTTAAAATTCCGACACACATGCAATTAATAGGTCATCAAAATAATAGACAATTTTAGCTCATCCAAAAAAACTTTTACGCTTATGATCAAATTAAATCGTAGGCTGAGTGTATTGCTACCACTGCAGTGAATTGGTAGAACAGCTTTCAGGTATGCTTTGCTGTTAGTCCCCCAAGCCAGTGGAACCTGAGTGCATGACCTACTCTAGGAACGCCTTGTTTACTCTCCATTTTCATTTATTGTAATTCACTGCATTATTAAAGGCCACAGCCAAATACCTCCAAACAAATTTCAACATTCTGCAAGAAAAACACTGAAAAACCAACCAATTTCAAATAATCAGAAAAGAATATATGCAATGTCTGCCGGACTCGTCATTAGGGCGGAGTAAAGGATCTCTCTGTCTTTGCTCAGTGTAAGTGCTCTGATCTCCTTCTCCTCTCCGTATTTTTGTTCTGTTTGTTCAGTGAGGAATATCTCCAGACAGTCCGACAGTGGGGATTTGGGAAGTGTGCAGGATTAGTGTGTATCAGTGTGAGTGAGCGAGTGAGTGAAAGAGAGAGAGAGAGAAGAAAGAATGCCCTGGAGTGGTCAACTTGTGAAGGTCATAGGAAGGAGAAAGAAGGTGTGTGTATGAACGCGTGTGTGAAAGAGGACAGGAGAAATAAACAGAGGAATGAAGGTGCGGGAGGATTTAGAAGGTTTTATGGTTTGAGGTGAAAGAGAGGTGAGAGCTTTTTTGAGGAATGAGGAAGCCTTGAAAACAGCAGGAGGAGAGAGATTGAGGAGAGAGAATGTGAGAGAGGTGAGAGACGCTGTTTGTGTGATGATGTCTCGAGGCGTAATGCTCGGTGCATTATTTGGTGTGTAATGTATGTGTTATGCGAGTGATGGAGTGAAGGATGTAGAGCCGGAGAGAGAGTGAGAGACAGGCCTGATGTATATGTGAATGGATGGCGGGCGGTTTGTGTATACGTGTGCATGCACGTGCATTATGTTATGTAACCCACTCTCGTTCAGTGACATCACACATGGAATTCTCTTCTCTGGAATTCTCTTCTCTGGAATTCTCTTCTTTTCTCTTCTTCCAATCACTTGTTGTTCTTTTTTTTCTTATTTTCCAATCTATTGTTCTTCTCTTCTTCCAATCTCTTGTTCTTCTTTCCAATATCATGTTCTTCTCTTCTTCCAATTGCTTGTTCTTCTTCTTTCTTTACTTTCCAATCTCTTGTTCATCTCTTCTTTTCTCTTCTTCCAATCTTTTGTTCTTCTTTTCTCTTCTCTTCTTATCTTCCAGGTGCTTGTTCTTCTTTTCTTATTTTCCAATCTCTTCTCTTCTCTTCTCCTCTCTTCTTCTATCTTTTTTCATCTGTTCTTGTCTTCTCTTCTGCTACTATTTTCCAATCTCTTCTTTTCTGATCTCTTGTTCTCGTTTTCTCCTGTTCTTCTTTATCTCTTCCCTTTCCTTCTTGTTCTACCTACCCAGCTCCTTCTCTTCTCTTCTCTTCTCTTCTCTTTTTATCTGTTGTTCTTGTCTTCTCTTCTGCTACTATTTTCCAATCTCTTCTTTTCTGATCTCTTGTTCGTCTCGTTTTCTCCTGTTCTTCTAATCTCTTCCCTTTCCTTCTTGTCCTACCTACCCAGCTCCTTATCGTCTCTTCTCTTCTCTTCTCTTCTCTTCTCTTCTCTTCTCTTCTCTTCTCATTTTCCAATCTCTTCTCTTTTCTTTTTTCTTCTCTTCTTCTCTCTTCTCTTCTTATTTTCCAATCTCTTCTATTTTCTTCTCTTGTTCTTCTCATCTCTCGATGGTATGAATGAGTGTAAAAGGGGAAAAAAAACATGAGGCCTATAAAACAGTGACAAAACACCCAGCTGCAAAAGCAACATGATAATGAAAGACTCTGGAGGTGTGACTGCTCCAGTCTACTTCAACATCTGCCAGGCTTTGATTAGTGAGAGTGTGTGTGTTGCGAGCAGGAGAGTGAGAGAGTGAGTGTGTCGGCGGTGTTGAGGCTTGTCATGTTAGCGTGCAGTGCTTTTGAAGAGCTGAGGAAGGGAAAACGGGGAATCTTTTAATCAGTTTCCTCGTGGGGGAACAAAGACACTCTTAAGGGACTGTGCAGGGAAGGAGTGCATCAGTGGATGGGTTTCAGTGTTTACTCGTGATCTGTATCTGATGAAATGTGTGAGCTATGTATATATGAGATGTGTTTGCGTGCGGGCCTGTTTTTCTCTGCCTGCGTGTGTTTGTGTGTGTGCGTGTGTGGGTGCGTGTGTGTGGCGGGACATTACGTGCTCTTATCTGTCTCCAGCAGCAGTGCAGAGTGGAGATGCATTTCCATAGGTCAGAGTTCAAACGGAGACAGAGAGATGATGTCAACAGCTTCTCCCTGCGCTGCTGCGTCTTACCACAAAGAGGCTTTTACAGGCGCAGAGTTAGATTGGAGGAATATTCTCCTTATAGGAACCAGCACTTTATCCAGTTAATGCGTGAAATGTTGTGCGATTGTGTGCAATGTACCATCATCCGATTGCGGCCCCTCGCCATCGCCAATCGGCAATAGTGTTGCGGAGGGCACGCAGTGTCAGGCGAGAAATAGATGCTTAAAAAAATAAATAAATAAAATAAAACTATAAAAACAAACAAGGTCTCAATGTGTTTTCTGCCACAAACACTGCCAGAGAGGATGCCATTAACCTACAGAGCCTTTCTCCATTAACCCATTTGAGCATGACAAGTGATGCAGTAAGACCATAGAGCGTTCTTTGTGTTAATAATAAAAACTTTGAGTCTCTTGTCAGAAACATATTAAGCCAACGTTTTTCTAACTTGGCTTGATATATTTTGGTAAGGTTGCACTGTTACAGCCCATAAATCACTTGTTTCATGTTATTAGGCTGAGATATGTGCTGTTTTGTTTTAGATTTGAACAACTCCGATGGCACCACAGTGTTAGCCACTTAAGCTCCTGTTCGTGTTTTGAGAGGAGAGGTGTTCTATGGGTGGAGCACTGCAGCAGCTCTTTATTTGATTCACAAGCACGACCACAGAAAAACAAAGCTGCCTCAGCTGCCTCGCCACGCCGTACAACGCTCTGAGGCCAAACGCCATGTCATGGCTGATATAGAACATGGACTGCTCATTAAAAAAACAAAAACACAGATTATGAAGCTTTTGCACATCTTAAAGAGATGCCTTCTCACATTTTCCTGACTTGACAGCCATTAGAATTATGGATTCTCAGCGTGGAGTCTAATCATACATCCCCGTCTTATATCCCTCGGTTTCAGCTCATGATTTATTGGAAGACTTACACATGAGAGAGCCATCAATCAGTACCTCTGGTAGGAACCTCAAAAGACATAGGTGGACGCATACATGTGTTTAGCTTAAATATATTTGCAACAAAGCTTGTACTCATCTGAATTCAAATCAATGACAGGTTTTGAACAAAGGTAAAGCGTCTTCGGGAAGTGAAACCAGGACGGGGACGAGAGATTGGTCTTCGCGTCATCCTCAACTGGCTCAAGGCTAAAAGCTTTTGCAGTTGTGACTACTGCTGTATAACCTGCTTTAACACTGTGTTTGTGTGTGTGTGTATGTGAGAGAGAGAGAGGGAGGGAGAGAGAGAGAGAGAGAGAGAGAGGGGAGGATCTGGCAGTGTGGTTAGACGGACAGATTGTGCTGAGTGAATGCCATCTCCTCAGCCTGGTTGCTTGATCGCACTCACATTCTCCCTCTCTCCTCACACTCTTAATAACTTTTCATCCATCCATCCATCCATCCATCCATCCGAGCTATATCTTCTTACCCTACAGCTTTTTACTTCAACTTCAGCATTTTTATTTGAACGTTTTATAGCTTTAGTTGATCCTGAGCACATGGATCATTGCTCCTGAGGGGCAAGAGGGAGAGAGAGTGAGAGAGAGCGAGAGAACGAGAGAGGGAGAGAGAGAGAGAGAGAGAGAACGAGAGAGAGAGAGAATATTATGCTCTTTGAAGCTCACATGCTCTTACACTTTATTCTATATGATGTTCTGCAAGGCATTTAAATATATATTTATGTATCTAATTATTAATCTAGGTCTAGTTTATTGCCGGCGTGGTTCAGTGTTCTGGAAGGCCGTGATTATTCAGAGAATGGGGATTTGTAATGTGCGCACACACAGATACAGCCATTGTTACATTGCATTATGTGTGTTTTGTTTCCTGTCTTCCTTCAATAAGACGTTGCCCTCAGTTTTCCTGCAGGCCAGCTTGTTATTTACTGGGCTGCTTTTTCATTTCTCACCACCCCTATTACTGTTTCCTCCTCCCTCTCACGCAGAAGAGAAGATAGAGTCATAGCTACAGCACTTCAGTAGTTTGATAAGGCTGTTAAGTGTGACTAACAACAGCCTCAAATTCTTGCACCTGCAATGTGATGGATAATTATGTTTATAAGCGTTTATTTCCGGATCGTTCGTTAAAATGAACATGCTTTGCTGAGCCGGCTGAGTTTTCTGAACTGATGCAGGTAATCAGTGATACTTGTTTCTGCACCACAGATAGATTTGAAACCAACTATTAACAGACATTATAGATAGAAAACCTTTTAATCTATCCTCTTGTATATCATCAATGTCCAAAGTATCTCCAAAATAGTAACTTTACAGTAGAGGCTAAAGAAATTGGCTTACTTTTAATTTAAGATAATGTAAGGAGGTTTTTTTTAATGATTTGGGAGCATTTCTATTGGTCCATTCATCATGACATATTCACAGGATATAAAAAGCAGTGTTTAAATGATGCAGAAAAATAAAAATGATCTAAAATCAAAAAATGGTGTTTTCTTTAATATACATTCTCATCATTTCGCTTTTTCAGACCCTTTACTGAAATGAAAGGTAGATGAAACCAGCCATCATCATCATCATGTACTGCCATCATTGATTGATAATTTCAGTCTAGACAAATATTTTGTCTCGTTCATTGTATTAGACAATAGCTAATGGTCATTTATGTACAGTAGAATGTTTTGTGGACTCTGCTGCCCACTAGTGGACGGAGCTGAGGAGGAGGGATGAGTGGGGGGTGGGGTGAGCAGAGTGGTGAAGATGAAAAGAGAGGACAGGAGAATGAATCGGAGCAGTCAGGTGAAAGAGGAATGGCTGACGTATAAAGTGCTGACGAGGAAGACCGAGCCCACACATATGGTCGTTAGGATGCGTGCGGGTGCACACAAATGGACAGCACAAACAGATGTCTGTGTACGGCAACATATTGCTGTGTGCATGCTTTCCTGCAAACAGAGGGACAGACTTCCATCAGCACATGCTATAATACCTCATCTATAGGGAGCGCCATCATCACACTGGCAGGTCAAATGACAGGAGGATGAAGCATGCACACGCTTGTGCATACATGAACACAATCAGATACATACTGAGTCTCCGGTGAATGTCAACATCACGAGTGCATATACTGCAATCATCCTGTTCATGAGTGAGATGGCAAAGAAGGAAGTCTGAATACAGGTGGAGAGAGATTGTACACATTGATAAGGCAGAGAACTGTGTATGCACATATAGCCCAAACAGACCAGATCCCCGAGAGACAGCTAGAACATCAGACCGAGACATTCTCTCCCCCATTCTGCTTTCTTTCTCACTACATATGCACACACACACACACACACACACACACACATTTGCATGCCGTGCTTTGTTCCCACTCTTGATCCTTCACCAGTTGGACAGCTATGTTCCAGAGCTTCTCTCATTACTTTCCATTTCAGGCACACAGACTCACATACACACTAGAAAGAAAAAGACACAGATGGCATGAGACACAGAAGTAGAAAAAGAAAAAGAAGAAAAAGAGGAATGTGCCTTTGTTTGCCTTTGTACATGAATTCCACGTCGCTGTTTGTACACATTTACTCCTGGAATATTAATTTTTTGAAAAAATGTGGTCTCTATTCTTAGCAAACGCAGCCACATGACAGCAACTCATGGAGTTTAAAGAGTTCCTCTCCTGGGCACAGAGGTGGTAGGTAGATTATTGTATGTGCAGTGACTCGTATGTGACTCATTCACAGCTCATTCGCACTTCTTGTCAGCGCTGGGTGCTCGTTTGGAGCTGTGGATGGCTGCCCTCAGCTCTGATGTTAATCTGCTAGTCTGGGCAGGGCTCTGAAGCACTGGATGCTGGTTTGAGGCCCTGGGTGAATGTTTGGGACTCTGGATGTTGAGCTGGATCTGAAGTTCGGGAGACTGCTTTGGATCCCTGGAAGGTTGTGTAGAGCTCAGGTCTGGTGAACTGGAGACTGAGATCTGGATTGTGATTTTGAGTTTCCAGCTCTAGATGTTGGGTAATCTATGAAGACCAGTGTAGAGGTCTAGAGACTGGTCTGGAGCTGTGGATGGCCATCTATAGCAATGAATGAAATGTTGGAGTTCTGAACTCTTTGAAGATCTGGGTGAAAACCTTCTGGAGTCTTGTGAATGAGGCTGGGGATGGAGCTCTAGACATTGGTCTGGAGTTTTAGATGCTAGTTTTCAGTGCTGGATGCTTTTCTGGAGAAGTGTGGCCCTAAACATGTAATTGCAGACCACACACCTAAAGCTACTCATTCAGAAATGAGCCCTCAATGTTAATTTGTAGCTGGTATGCTGGTATGATGGCTCAGGATTCTGTACATGGCCAGTATCATCCCCAGAAGCTAGGGACAGTACGGCGCTTTTTCCTTTACCAGTAGGCCTTTATTAATCAGTCCATGTGGATTCATAGGAAGTCAAGCAAGCAGCATTTTCCTCTGCAGGTGGTCAAACATATTACATCAAGACTTGACATTAATGTTTGTCTGCCTCGTCAAGTAAATAAACAAGCAAACAGGCTAACAAATAGTTTACTATTAACAAGATAACCTCAGCATATACTTGAAATGTAGAAAAGGATAGAACAGAATAAATGGAATCTTTATTGTCGGTTGCCACAAAATATTTTAGCGTGTGGCATCTGACAATATAGATATCGGCCCATTCTATATAGGTCATTCTGTTCTACAGAGGTAACAAGCAGCAATTTTAATAAAATAAATATTTTATTTTATTTATTTTACTAGTATTGCTGCTCTTGTGACCTCTGTAGGATTCCCATTAGAGCAGCCTGCAGAGGTGGATGCTCTGTGGTTACGAATAGCAAATACGTTTATTTCTGCACCAGGCCTGAGGGCTTTGCTTTAGCAGCAACAGCTAAGCTATTCAGTGAAAATGTTTTCAAAACCTCCACATCCTGACCAAGTGCCTGGTAAAGCTCTGAAACCATTCAGTCCGAGGGTTAACTCTGACCCACAGGCCTAAGAGGGAGCGAGAATGTATTCCTGCTTGGAGGAATGAATTTGACTGTGAAGAATAAGGAATGTTTTGCATTACTTGTCATGCAGGCACTCACCTTGACTGAAAAGTTAATAACCAGATTATCCAGAAAGAACACAGCTTGATCACCATACGTGTTAGAATTGTGTTTATTTGGTAACCTTGGAGTTATTGACCTTTTTTTCTTCAGACAAAAATGTACTTGTGCATATGACAGGTCCAAACCTTGTTCCTGGCCAGTATTGCAGAAAGCCTGCTATTCCAGCCTGGAGCTAAACAAATTTGTCTCCCGAGGAAGTCCACAGTAAGCAAAAAATAAACAAGGCTCATTTATAGATGCCCACTGTACTATATATCTGTTTCACCTGCAGCGTAAGGGTTTGTATCACGTTCCCTGCTGTTTGTACCACACTCAGAATTTCCTGTACGAGCAGTGACGCATGCTGTAACTCAGCCCAGTCCTCTATTACAGCGCTTTCATTGTCCCAGTAATTACAGTGTCAATATTGAATCCCAGACTCACTGCAGTCCATCTTTACTTAGACCAGTGGGCCACACTACTATAAACATACACACTGTAAACACTACAGCATTAAACACATCCTCTCCACTTTTACCAGTACAGATCATCCAAGTTACATGGTACTTTCATTTTTTATGTGCGAGTGCAAATGTAGCAGTGAGTATGTGTGTGTCAGCCTAGCAGTAATATGTATAAATTCTCATTGTTTGTTTTGATCATTTCTGGTTGTTTTTCTCTGTATTTGTATCTCATGTACAACTGTTCATAATTTCTTAAGTAGGTCTTAAAGTAGGTCTTTTATACTTTTCTGGTTTTCGTCTTTCCTTCACTGTGTTACGTAGCATCTTGTGAACGTCTGTAACATTATAAGGGCCAAGGTACATGCCATAGGGAGAAACTCTTTCCCACAGAAACCAGCTGCCTGAAACACCTCGTTGGATTTTCGTCCCTATTTTTTGTTACAAGATGATGTCATCCAATAAGACAATCCTTATTGGCTTTCCCCTTCTCTGGCAGTTGACCAGCCAAAACAGAATGGCTGAGTTGCCCAATTAGAACACACTGGCTCATCAGGAGTCGGGGTTTAAAGACACAGGAGCTCTAACTGGGTGTTTCATACAGAGGGTGAATACAGATGTACAGTATGAGAGAAATAATGTACGTTTGGAACACTGAAGCAAACCAATCTATTCCAGTAGATCACAAAAAAAGTATGAACACTGAAAATCAGCAAAACAGACCCCCTTTAGAGTATCTGCTTTTTATCTGTAAATCATATTTAAGGCTCTTTGTGTAGGGATGGACTGATATGGGAACTGTGGACCGAAGCCAAGACCTTATCATCTTTCACATACCTATATCTACAGATGCTGATGCCAATGCATGAACATTTAAGAAATATAGAAATTGAGGCTGCACTACAGAGATGCACTACAGAGAATTATTCACAGAGGGTTACAAATAAGGTGAAAGAATAAAACTGCAGGTATTTTAGATCATTATTCCAGTGTCACCTAAACATTTCTTAACAAACCACGCAATCAAATATCATTGTGCACCCCTGCTGCTCGTGTGAATGTACACAGGGGTTCCGTGCATGTAGTTGTGAATGTGAGCTTGGTTATAATAGAGAAGGAAAGAGAGAAAGAGAGTGTGTGATGAGAGAGAAGACTCATAGTCATCTAGCCTGCCCCTTTCTATCCTAATGCAAAATAAATGCTATTATTATTACGTAACAAGAGCGCACGCGCCCGCACGGCTGATAATTACACTGCTAATATTATCTGTGTGTGATATGCCTATACCCTGGGTGATAAAGCTCATTATCAGATACAGGCCTGTATGTGAGTGGATGGCTCAGATAACTACAGTGTTTTGCATTAGCTTAGGCTTAGAGAGGGGTAGAATGTAGTACATGTATATGTGTATTTAGTATGTTACGCTGGATTTGTGTGTGTACATCAGAGAGAGAGAGAGAGAGATAGTAAAAATGAGTAAGTAAGCAAGAGAGATAATTAGAAGGCATAGGAATGTGTCACAGCTCTATCGCTGACTCCCTAGCCTTTCTCTTATACCGCTGTCATCACATGCTTATTAGACCTGAATGTGTTCGTGAGTGTGAGAGAGTGTTAATGACTGCCTCTCTCCCTTAAGGGTCTTTACATTTCTCTCTCCTGCGTTCTCCGCACTCTTTTTACCTCATTTTAAAAACACAGTCAATATAACACTCTTCTACCATTATTCACTCCTTTCTCACATGACCTATTTTATTGCTTTGCGTGGCGAACATTGATTTGATTTATTGATTTGTACATATAGGGTGACCAGTCAGTGTACATTTAGCCGGTTGAGATGTAATGTAGCTCTAGCATGAATTGTAATAAAAATGTAAATATGTAGGGCAACTTCAATTTCTGAAGAGAAAGTGAAAGTGAAGCAAAGACACAGCAGAGCAAGGCACTGGGTAATGTTTTCTGGAAGAAAGTAGGACGTAAAGACAAGCGAAGAATGGTTTGTTGTTTTATATAGAATGGAAATGATACACAGAATCCAGAAGTGAGGTTATTTTTATTCATTAGGGAAGATTCATGAATATTTCATGTCTAAGACTGTATAGGCTATAGTAGTTAAATGGGGTGCACACAGTGTTAGTGGTGACTGACATTAAGCTTCAGTTTCTCTTGAGACCATCATCTCGAACATTTCCTAGGTCACACAAACACATATCTCTGGAGCTGTCAAGTCCTGTGGCTTTATTGGCACACAGTGTCCTTGGTACCTGTTGGCTAAGCTTACATCTACATGTGAATGTTTCAAGGTCATCAAGGATGAATTGAAACATAGGAGCATCACAACATGTTTGAGCGTTCACAGTAGTGGGATCATATTGATCAGCTTGGTTCTTTCACTGGGAATGTGTTGTATTGTATGTTTTGTAGTTTGTTATTAGCATGTCCTGCTCCTGTCACGCTGTGATTGACTGATAAGTTCCAGAGCTGTTGTGTTTTGTACTTTGTACATCCCCACTGAAATACATTTTTCATTTTATTGATGAAAATAATTTAATGTCCCAGAATATTTGGGTTTTTTTTGGACTAATATTGAGACTGTGATTTAAATCTGGATTCTTTTCTGTAAGTAAGCTTTTTTCTGGCTAGAGGCTTGACCCTGAATGCCAGTAGCTTGTGATTTCACAACACATGGATGTTTGGTTGCCTTTGTTTGGTCCAGCTCATTTACAGACAGTTCACAAGATCTACAAATACTTCTTTAAAGCTTTCTTTAAAAAATGTGGGCTATAATAAAAAATTACACATATGTCTTATTAACAGCTTCATATATGTTATATGAATAACCTCACAAGTTTTAATAAGAGAGTTATATATTTCACCATATTTCTCTACAATTGATGTAAACTGTGTGGTCCCAACACCTGTAAGCATTTCCTAACTAATCAAAAGGGTGACATCTCTTGCCCTGACCGCGCATTACAGTTTACAAAAAACTTTTAAAGCTAAGCCAGCTTAGCCAAAAGCTAGTGCACTAGAACACATGCCCGTTCATTTGTTTATCTGTAAAGTGACATTGTTTACTCGTCCGTACCTTCATTTACATGTTGCTTTGTCTGTGTGCACATCTGCTGTGTTGTCTGTTTCTTCACTTGTTGCTTTGTCCATCCATTTGTTTGTTTGTCTGTATGTACACATGTTCATCTGTGACGTTTTTTGTTAGTCCTACATAAAAGCTAGTCAAGGATTCAGGTTTTGTATGAATAGCAGAGCAGCCTCGGAACATTGGACAAGTAGCTGTCAATCAAGCTGTTCACTAGCCACGCCCACACAGTTCTCAGACAGGTCTGATCATATTTATATCTTGTGTTTTTTATTCAAGCTGTGTTGGATGTTTAATACAGCACTGAGGTTTAGTATCATACAGTATCATGTTTTATATTTTACTTTGTGTCTATTGGGATTTCTTCTTCTACAAATAACACATATTGATACAATTACCTGGGTGTTCAAAGATTTGCATATGACTGTATGTGCTACATACAAGCCGACACTCCTGCACAAGACTGTTGGCAATCCTATGAGAACCAGCAGCCTTTGAAATGAGCTGGTAGTCGTGTGACTTTGACAATACACTGTAAACAATGGATTGTCAAACTAATTCAACCCAAATTAACAGTAAAATAAAAGCAGTTGAAGTAGCTTTGTTCATCTCCACAAAGCACTTTGGTGTACTTAATAAGGTTGAATAAAACTAGTTAATTTATTTGTTACTACATGTTACTACAGGTTTACTAACAAAGCATTTCTACAGTGTAGTCGGCAGCAACTTGCACAGCTTGTTAAAGTACTGTAGAGTTACTTTCACATAACTTATCACAACACCACTTTCTCTATTCCAATATCAAAACAGATATCAAATCTTTATGGCAATACCGGCTTTAAAAGGAGTTGTTTGTAACTGGAGCACTTAAGATCAGCATGAAAAAGGGGGATAAGATGCTCAAATTAGCCCACAGAAAGTAATATGCAGGTCTTCAGTGGCAGAAAGTAACTAATGTTAATTTTTGTTTTGCTTCTATTTTTGGCTTAAATGTTCTTAAATGATCTATCCAGGAGCAGAGCCTTCTACATGATCCATACGAGGTTAGAATAAGCCACCAGTGCTTCTTCCACATCCTCTCATGACAGACTCATTCCCCGCAACACTACTGTGAAATGCTTGGACGTGACTCACTACTGCCTCTTGAGGTACAAAGTGGTATTACGAGACAGGGCAGGCTGGGGCTGGCTGTTTCAGTAGTATCTCTGCAACATGATACATAAACGTCTTCAACACACCATCAAAACTGTTCAGTCTTCACCTTCTGTTGATCAGTTTAGTTCAATTTGGAATGAAAATCTTTTGCACATATTGCATCTTTTTCAACTCCATAATTCAGAGGAGCAAGTGTCACCTCTGAGGTCCGTATGAATCAGGAATCCAACCAACACAGCGCGCGGCCCATTGGCCAATTGCAAGTTTATATTCAGTGTCTGTGCACACCCATACTCTCTGCTGTCATAAAATATTAATAGCATGTAATATTACTGTTTAATATTTAATCGGTGTATATTTGCATTCTTGTTCGGTTCCAGTGCTGCTGCCACTTTTGCCCATGTGTATATCTTAATTTAGTCAAGTGATGAAGGGTCCGGGGAGGAAGAGGTAATGGCTGTGTGCGACTGGGTGTGCGAGCAGCAGGAGAGGAGGATAGAAAGATGGTTCCTGGAAGGCGGACGGCTTCCTGCCGGCTGTTCCACTTCCCTCCCGTCCCTCCTGAGGCGTGTTATATTCCCCTGTTCCTCTACTGCGATGTCCCTTTGTCGCTTTCTACCCATTACATGCTGTTTATAGCCACCTGACGCCTAATGTCTCTGTTACTACTCACGCAGCACCGTAAAACAGCACCGCAGCTCGTGCATGAGTGCGTATGGGGGGAGAGACAAAGAGAAAAAGAGAGAGAGAGAGAGACAGAGAGAGAGAGAGAGAGAGAGAGAGAGAGAAGGGGGCAGACAGCCACTTCAGTACCTGAGATTGCCCAGGGGAATAAAGAAGAATGAGGAGAGATGAAGATGACAGAGAGACAGATGGCAACAATGGGAGGTTACGTGGTGGGCTGGGAGAAAGAGAAAAGCAGCACGCAGCCGCAGTACAGGTATAAACACTGCACAGAAAGAAGAAGCAAAGAAGCCGACTTTCCCTAATGAAGAATTTAAAGTGGAGACACTACAGCGATTAAATCTGCCCCTAGTCTTTACCTTAATGAGTCAAAAGGTTTTCTAGCTTCACACAGTTGGTCCATAAAAATTCACATGAATTTTGCAGTGGTGAGATCCCGCTGGCCAAGCACTGTGACTAAGAGAGGACAGCAGAGTGATGGAGAGATAGTGAGAACAGATGGAGGAATGGATGGTTGGACGAAGACGAGAGTGTGAGAGAAGGATAGAGAGGCTAGCCGGCTGGTGTCTTTCTGATATGGCTTTCATTAAAGAAAGACATCTCTGGCACCAAATGTAAGGCCAAATAGAGCTTGCACGCACACACACACACACACACACACACACACGCACTTACACACACACGCACACTCACAATCCTGGAACGGCTCAGCAGCAGTAAAACAAAAGCCAAAATAGTTCAGCTTCAGCCAAACCATTAAGTACTTGAAGCTAGACAGTGAGTGTTCACTGAAAGAGTGGTCACCGTCCAAACTGTCCAGTCATGGTGCGGACGACGTGGGATGGGGTGTGGCGGGTGATGCGGCAATGTAAAGAATCTGGACTGAAATAACAGCACTTCCGATTGTAACATTTCTCCTAAATTACAGTGAATTCTCTGTAACGGTTGATCATTTGTTGTTTCCCTAAACAGATAATTCATGTGGCAGTTTTTGAATACTAATGCAAAAGGTTTTTAAATGTGTTTCAGCGTCTGGTCTCTACTGGTTTCACTGTAGAAATCACAGAACATCTGTATTTTAATTTAGCTGTGGTATACCCTAATATTAAATATAGAAGAGAGTCAGCAGTGTTGCTCACGCCTAACACAACACTCATTATAAGCCTAATGATGCGTTTGGTCTCCAAATGATGAAGATCTTGCACAACATGTCACTGTATTTACGGTAAAAGTCCCAACAAAAGAGCCAGTTTATGTGGCTTTGCTTCAAAAGTTCCACAGTACTGGTCTGCAGCCTGCCGTTTGGGAACCACTGGTATTTATGACACCAGTCAATATGACATTAGTCTGTTTACGTTAACACTGCAACAAATGATATCTTGGCAAGTGAGGTTCTCTTAAATGTATATATCTGTAGTTCATATTTTGAGATTGTTGTAAACTTTTAATACTATTTAATTTTAATTATTATTTTAAAGCCCCAGAGAATCACAAGGTCAAATATTTTAAAAACCTAGTCCAAGTTTCACATGAAACATCCAGCAAAGGTTTCGTGTTATAATAAAAAAGGCAGGAATATGATAAAAAACACTGATCAGAACTCTCTGAGAACTTTGTGGGTGTGGCTAATGAGCAGCTTGATTGACAGCTCTGTCCAAAACTCCTAATCTGCCCCACCACTCATACAGAGTTAAAACCATTATCCAGCTTCTATGTGAAGCTAATTAGACAAAAACAGACGTAGTACAGACGGACAGATGTTCATACAGACAGAATAAACTAAACAGACTGTTGAAAAGATGGATGAACGAAGAAACGTGTAATGAGTGAACAGACATGGATATGGATGGATGGAAAATGTATGAATAAAGGAATGGACAAACAAAAAACGAAAAAAACAAGCAGGCTCATTTATGCTGTCTTAACTGAAAATGAATATGTAAGTTTCAAAACGTCACTGCCAGCAGTCCAAACATTTCTGACAACAGCAACCGTGACGACTGAGGAGAAGGTGGTAATAATATACCTACGTATATAAGAGATCACAGATTGTAGGTGGAAACAGTCTGTGAAGCCATTAAATGGCGTGTAGAATTATTTTCTCTTATTACCAACAGAGAGATTGATGAACATCCCGCTTGAGCTATTGGCTCCCTATGACTTCTGAGAATGTGTACACAGAGTACAGCTCCAGACATATTGGTGTTTGTATTTAATGTTGAGCAGAAATAAGCCTGAAGGTTAAACCAACAAACAGGTGACAAACAGCTGGACGTAGGTGGTCTCGGTGCTAGTTTTTGGCTATGCTGGGTGAGCTTTAGCTAGCTATGGTTTTTTTGTGCGGGGGTGGATGAGACATCTTGTGATTGGACAGCAGCATTACCCAAGATTAGGACCACCCAATTTAGATGAAGTACACAAGACATTTATTGAGCTTTGGGAAGATATTTATAAGACATTCATTCTTTGTACATTGTGGTGGTCATGGTGTCCCCTGTGTTCTGTCTGTCTTTCGGTCTTTCTTTATGTTCCTCTGTTCTCACGTGTGTCTGTTTTGATCGTGTGCTCGTCTTGTGTCTCCGCCCCTCACCTGTCTCCGTTTGAAAGTATGGATGTAAATAAAAACCTGCAATTATAGCCGAATCTCCTGCCTATGCCTGCTCGCACGTCACAGTGGCCCAGAAAAACAGCATCAACTTATCTCAGAATTTAGGTTTCCTGGATTTTAAGTCAGATAATGTTGCTTGTTGTGAGAAATATATAAACTTTTGCAGTTTAAAATGTTTCCCTGTGTCTTTCTTTCCTTCAGAAGGAGATCTGTCCCCACTGGCTTGGTTCTTTTTATGAAGATCAATACTACACCACACTGCACTAGACACACTAAAACATTAGAGGTGTGATTTCAGGGATATTAAGAAAACGGTGGGACACGGTGAGCCCCCAGGAGGAAAGGGCTAATAAACACGGTGGGCCAGGATGCCTCTTCTTTAGTGTGTGTGTGGCGTAATGCGGCGTGGCGAGCTGGCGAGCGCTAAGTGGTGTAGCTGAAGCGGAACGATGGCTATTGTGTGAGACCTGTGAGCAGGCCATGTTTGCATACCTCTCGCTGTTTGAGTTGGGCAGGACTCAAAGCTAAGCCTATTGTAGAGCTGGATTTATCCACACAGGGCTTGTGTGACCTTGTGGTCTAAGCTGAAGGAAAGGAAGGATGGAGAGTGGTAAAGCCACGCTCAGCCCCCCTCTCTGAAGAGTGTGTGTGATGCTCAGTGAAGCGAATCGCTGCACACAGTCCAGGAACATTCTCTAACACTCAGCAGGAATACAGCACAACCCAGTATGTCACCAGAACGTCACTAACAGCTAAAGCCCACTAACACTATGGCTGTAACACCAATTCTCTACCAGATTAGCACCATTCACGTCACTGACATCATACTCATTATCACTCAGCACGACTGCACTGATCACACTCAGTGCAACGCAGTGGCAGGCAGGTCGATCCCACCGAGCCCTGTAGCTCTGGGAGACACTTGCCCCTAACGTCTTTATTGGACACCTTATATAGACCCTTACGCAATATATGCCTGCATAGTCCAGCCATTAGCCTGCATTTCAGCATCGGCTTGGTTGAGACGCAGCAGCAGCGAGTCGATACGTTTAATAAAGTAGACTTTTATTTAAGGTGGTCTATTTTTATATGGTGGGACATTTACTTGTTTAGTGAGGAGGTGGTCCTGGTTACACCAGTCCTGTGTGCTCTGACACTGATGGTGGGAATGCAGATTCTGGAGGAGAAGAAATGATTGAAAGGAGGCAGTTTGTGCAGAACAGTGTGAAGTCTGTGCTTCTTCAAAAGATCTCTGTGCACTCTCTGACACACGCTATACGAGTGCCTGCGCTGTGAGTGTGTTAGCTTCCTGCACACTGATTAAACCCACCGCTACACTTTCAAAGTATTCTCAGTGGAGAATCGCCATGAAAATTCTAAACTAATCCAACACTGGACTTACTCTCTTACTCTCACTGTTCAGCACCAGCCTCAGATCTCTTCTCTTCTCTTCTCTTCTCTTCTCTTCTCTTCTCTTCTCTTCTCTTCTCTTCTCTTTTCTTCTCTTCTCTTCTCTTCTCTTCTCCTCTCTTCTCTTCTCTTCTCTCTTCTCTTCTCCTCTCTTCTCTTCTCTTCTACCCACCTCTCTTCTCTTCTCTTCTCTTCTCTTCTCCTCTCTTCTCCTCTCTTCTCTTCTCTTCTCTTCTCTTCTCTTCTCCTCTCTTCTCTTCTCTTCTCTTCTCTTCTCTTCTCTTCTCTTCTCCTCTCTTCTCTTCTCTTCTCTTCTCCTCTCTTCTCTTCTCCTCTCTTCTCTTCTCTTCTCTTCTCCTCTCTTCTCTTCTCCTCTCTTCTCTTCTCTTCTCTTCTCCTCTCTTCTCTTCTCTTCTCTTCTACCCACCTGTCTTCTCTTCTCTTCTCTTCTCTTCTCTTCTCTTCTCTTCTCCTCTCTTCTCTTCTCTTCTCTTCTCTTCTCTTCTCCTCTCTTCTCTTCTCTTCTCCTCTCTTCTCTTCTCTTCTCTTCTCTTCTCTTCTCCTCTCTTCTCTTCTCTTCTCTTCTACCCCCCTCTCTTCTCTTCTCTTCTCTTCTCTTCTACCCACCTGTCTTCTCTTCTCTTCTACCCACCTGTCTTCTCTTCTCTTCTCTTCTACCCACCTGTCTTCTCTTCTCTTCTCTTCTCTTCTCTTCTCTTCTCTTCTCTTCTACCCACCTGTCTTCTCTTCTCTTCTCTTCTCTTCTCTTCTCTTCTCTTTTCTTCTACCCACCTGTCTTCTCTTCTCTTCTCTTCTCTTCTCCCCACCTGCCTTTTCTTTTCTTCTATTCCCCTGTTCTCTTTCCTTTTACTCTCCTGTTCCCTCTTCTCTTCCCTCTTCTTTTTGTCTCTTGTTCTTTTCTTCTCATCACTTCTCCTCTCTCCTCTCTTTTTCTCTTTTCTTTTTTCTCTGCTTAGATCTTCATGTATCCTGTCCTTCTCTTCTACCCACCTGTCTTCTCTTCTCTCCTTTCTTATATTCTCCATTTTTTTTCCTCTTCTTTTCTCTTCTTACCATATCTTCATGTCTCTTGTTCTTCTCTTCTCTTCTACCCACCTGTCCTCTCTTCTTTTCTTCTCATATCTTCATGTCTCTTATTCTTTTTTTCTCATGTTCTTTTCTTTGCATCGCTTCTTTTTCACTTTTTTCTCATCTTTTTTTCTCCTTTCTCTTCTCTTCTCTTCTCTTCTCTTCTCTTCTCTTCTCTTCTCTTCTCTTCTCTTCTCTTCTACCCACATGTCTTCTCTTTTCTTCTATTCTCCTGTTTTCATTTCTTCTACTCTCCTGTTCCCTCTTCTCTTCTCATATCTTTTTGTCTCTTGTTCTTTTCTTCTCATCACTTTTCCTCTGTCCTCTTTTTCTCTTTTCTTTTTTCTCTGCTTATATCTTCAGGTCTCCTGTCCTTCCCTTCTCTTCTCTTCTTTTCTACCCACCTGTCTTTTCTTCTCTCCTTTCTTCTATTCTCCATTTTTTCCCTCTTCTTTTCTCTTCTTATCATATCTTCATGTCTCTTTTCTTCTCTTCTCTTCTCTTCTCTTCTCTTCTCCCTACGTGTCCTCTCTTCTCTTCTTCTCATATCTTCATGTCTCTTATTCTTTTTTTCTCATGTTCTTTTCTTTGCATCGCTTCTTTTTCACTTTTTTCTCATCTCTTTTTTCTCCTCTTCTCTTCTCCTCTCTTCTCTTCTCTTCTCTTCTCTTCTCTTCTCTTCTCTCTAGTGTCCGTAACCCTCTTCTTCTCTTTCTTTTCTTGTCCTTGCTCCCTCTATTGTCTGTCCTCGTTTTTTTATGTCCCCCTTTTTCTTTCGTCCCAACACTGATCTTTTTCACTGCCTCCAGCCCACACAGGAATCCTCCAGAACAGCCAGCTGAATTACCCAGCATCCCAACTGACTGAGCATGCTGGCAATTAGGCAAGCACACACATGCACACACAAAGCTACCGGCGTGGCCTTTTTTCAGTGTCATGCACCAGTGACTTAATAGACCTCCTTCTTTGTTCCTATCCTGTAAGAGACTGTATAGACACACATATTATATATTATTAAATATATATATATATATATATATATATATATATATATATATATATATATATATATAGGTCAGTGACCATTCACAGTTTTGGGTGTGTTTGTTGCTGCTTGCTGGGTGTGTGTGTGTGTGTGTGTGTGTGTGTGTGTGTGTGTGTGTGTGTGTGTGTGAGAGAGAGTGTGCTTTTTTCTTGTGTGTTTGTGCTAATACATATTCTCCTGTGAGCCCTTGTCTTGTATCTCTTCACTTTATATCCTAATGAATGACTTATTTAGAGCTCTCTCTGCCAGCCGAGTCTCGTTTACCCCCTAACTGTCTCTCTCTCTCTCTCCCTCGGCCGTTCGGCTCTGAATATGGAGGACTCTTATCTGATCCAGATAGCTCAGGAACAGCGCCGCACACAGCATCGTAACTCAACCTAGATAGCTCTCTGTCTCGGACCAGCCCACACAAAAGGTCATGCCGCATACAAATCATATTCGGTCCAGTGTTTAGGGCCATTGTGTTATTGTGAGGGACAGGACGCAGGCCAAGAGGGCTAAACTCCGGAGACAGGAATGCAGAAGGGGAGCTGTGTTGCTTCTAGCCACTGTGCTCATAACAGTATCTCACATCCATGTATATAAACTATCCATCCATTATCTTCCGCTTTATCCCACTAGTTGAGGTAAGGGGAGCCAATCCCAGCATCATCGGGCAAAGACAGGGTACACCATGGACCTGCCAATCCAGTGCAAGGCCAACACACACACTCACACCTACAGGCAATTTAGAGTGAGTGATCAACCTATCATGCATGTGTTTGGACTGTGGGAGGAAACCCACTCAAACATGAGGAGAACATTCCACACAGAACAGCCTGGATCGGGAACAGAACCCAGATCGTCTTGCTGTGAGGTGACAGTGCTTACCACTACACCACCACACTGCCTGTTTATAAACTATTCATTTTAAATAGACCAGCACAATGACTCTTAAATTCCTCAAACATTCTGCTGGAGCTCAGGGCATCATACTGTAGGGCTGCACGGCTTCGTGTGCCATGTTTTAACTATGTTTTGTGTATTTCTCCACTGTGGCACTAATAAAGAATTATCTAATCTCTTAACATCATGAACTGTACTGGTTGGGTATGTGTCCACGCTTCCTGACACTTTTCACTGGGTAACTTACATGATAGTAATGATAGTTACTGAATCATTGACAGTGGGCGCGTTAGAAGCTGGCTCAAGGACAACAGCTAAATGATCAGCCTGGGATTGGAGGTGGTGGAGATGATTTCTCACTGGCAAAGTAAACAGCTATGATGTTTTTTTTCCTCACAAAAAGAGTTTAAAGGTCATCCATCACCTGAGGTGACTTATTTTAGGTTCAATATTTGACTGTGGATTAACCCTCACAGTGTCTTTATAAGCAGGGTGTGTCTCAGGGCCGTCGACTCTTTCTCTTTGACTGAGCGACGCTGACTGTAATTTACTTCAAATAACCTGAAGGATGTCAGAGACTCCGGCATGACGCCCAAACTAAATGTGGATGTACGTCATTCGAGTGCCTTATAGTTCCTGTGCAAATATTCCAAGTCATTGCAGCATTTCTTTGCCGGAAGCAGATGGGCATTTTTAGAAACGTCTGCTGCAAGTATTTTTAAACCGTTGACGCTCACTGCTGAGTTTCATGTCAAAACTTTTCCTCCTAAATGATGACAGCAATTAGCAGATTGCTGATAATGTAAAGTTTGCCAACTTTGAAATCGTCCACAATATTTAACGGGATGCCATTCGCATTCCTTAGAAGTGAAACATATTCCGTAGAGAGTTTAACAAGTTAGGCGTTAAATGTGGAATGATGAAACATGCTTATCATCTCTTGCGACCTTTTTCACACATGCTTGCTCTAAGTGATGCAACCTGATTCAAATGAGGCCTATTTAACCCTTACCTAGCTGGTTAGGACCACCACTATCTGTCAGTCAGTCTTTCTCACTGTCTTTCTGTCTCTGTCTTTGTTTCTTTCTGAATTGTATTAGTGATGGTCAGCATCCCTTGGATGCTCTGAGAGAACGGGACTGTTTAAAGGAAGACATAACAAACAGCTATTTATTCTCTCACTGCTACAACAGGATGCATTTGTTTATCTTCAATTCTCAATTCTCTGATGTCTACATAGAAGGTATGGGATGTTGTTGTGGTGAAAAATGCCCAGATGCCGTCTTACCTGCCTGTTTACATCCTATGATTTGGTCCTATAATAAAACCAAGTGTATTCCATTTTTAGGGGGTTGTGGCTCATAAATAATTAGATTAGCTCTGCTCTGATTGGCTGATTTATAGTAAGGCACGTTAACGATCACACAGAAGCAACATGTTAAACAGACATACACACGGAAATTAAATGGACCACTTTGTTAATGATTTATGTCATGATACTATTTAGTTAGCGTTGCTAATGTCAGTTACTTGAGGGTAACATTACCTATACTAGCTACTCACTTTTGATTTGGACAACAATGCAAAGTAAATTCAAGTTGAAGCTCACTATGAAACTCCCTGTTTAAGGTGATCAGCTTTAACCAGCAAACAGTGGATAAAGTCACACCATGGCTGCTACTTACAGGTTGCTGTTGGGGTTGTGATAATAATAAAGGTGGAACTGCTTCTCTCTTCAGTCTCTTCTTTGTCAAACACTGAGTGAAGCTGCTCAGTATTGGCCAAGGTTTGAGTGATGTATACCAACAGCAAACCAACAACTTTGAATTCAATTTAGTCCAGGATTTAGTTTAAGATTGTGAGAGCTGAGGTTTGCTTTCTGTTCACCAGCTTATTCTGCGAATCGTCTGTTCCACCTTAAAAGGTGCTGCAGTCAAGTTCTAGTGCCTGGACAAGCTGTAGTATTTGAGGAGGAACAGAACATTTAATCAAAAAATCTGTCAATAGGAAGCCAATATCAGCCTCGTTTGAAGATAAACATCAGTGGTGCTTGTTGACAGCTTGGTTTCTTGAAAAGGCTATGAAAAGTTCTGACATTTCCTTCACAGCCTGGAACGACAGATGCACAAAATGTTCACTGCTGTTGCTCAGCTGTCCTCTGTAAATGGTTCAGTACTGTAAATTTGAAAGACTGTAAGAGTTTAGGATTTTGGAATCATCTCGTTTTACCATCCTCTTTTAATAATAATTGAGGTTCACAATACATCACTTCCATGTATGGATCTCTCTTTATTCAACTATGACAATATAAACAAGTTGTCATTGTTTTCAGGTGTTTCCAAGCTTTCACGAGCCAGAAGACGCTTGCATACGACAAAGCCGACCTGATACCTGGAACATTTTCACGTACCCTGAAACACAGCCCTGTAATACTACAGCTGCTGTGGAACAGAAAACACACATTAGTATTACGCCTGTGAAAACCTTTACGCTGATTTGCATAAGGCTCGAATCCGAGCACACAAACCATCCTCGTCCATACACGCACACGAACTGTTCGATTCTTGCTCTCGTTTCCGAAAAAGGAGGACTTTTTCAGGTTTTTTCTTCTTTTACTGGTACAAGCCCTTATGGAAAAGGCTTCTTGATGGCCCTTTAGCTGAAAGCGAATAGCCCTTGGGAAAAGTTTTGTTTTTGAAGAACATTTCTTATAGGCTGACTTTTTTTTCTCGTTCTAACAGTGTGTTTTCAGTCATCTTCTGATATGACACCTACAGAGAAACAGGGAGCAGACACACAGCCGTCCAATTACTGGCAAATGCCAGGGTTAAGAAAGTGGAGCCCAAGAGAAAGACAGCATTTGCTCTGGAGGAAATGTCACTCTCTGTCTGCTGCCCTCTCGAGCAGACCCTTAGGGAACGAGAGGCAGAGAGAAAGACTGGGAAGGAAGAGAGACACAGGGGTCTGATCATTAAGAGCACTAGCTCACTCGTAACTAAAAACAAGTCTTGAATCCCCATTGTCCATGCCATTCCAGGTGTATTGACCAGTCTGTGTTTGAGGCCATATAGAGAATACGACCGCAGTCTTGTTAACAATAAGTCCTGGATACAGAATCGGCTTCAGCATGATTCTTCATTAAAAGATAGGGAGAACACTTAAAGAATAAATGGATCTCAGAACTCTTTCAGTTCAGGTATGATGCTCGGGAATGTTAAACGTTGTATAGACGGTTAATTAAAGTTTTGGGGACACCTCTTTGAAACTTTAAATAATGTTTGATTACATTATTACATTGCACTCAGTGGAGGGAACAATGACCTGCAGAGCTTTGTTTGCTAACGCTTTATATGATAACGTGTTGATGAAAATGTGTGCATGTTATTCTGGTTGTTTGTTCTGCAGCAGCTAATTTCTGGCTTCGTTCTACAGGGACTCTTATAGTGAGGGCGGAAAAAATGCCTTTTGTTTACATCGTTTTATGCTTTATGAAAGCAGGAGTCAGTCTGGGAAAAGAGGTAGCTGAGGTTGCTGCTGG
>CM038702.1:38800124-39026997 GCA_021613375.1 Megaleporinus macrocephalus | reverse complement strand
GAAATGTGGACATGAGTTTTGACGTGGAAGTAATGTCAGTCTTTCTCCTGTGATTTTACTGTAACAAACTAACAGGTTAACGGGTGTTTCGATAACACGCTGTGCGAATGTTTTGACAACAACGAAAAAACATTCACCTCTAAAATCACGACGCTGTGTAAGTAAGTGTGAGCGAGTGTTTACCTTCATTGGCAGGGCTAGCTAGCTAACGTTAGCAGGAAAGTTTGGTTAGTTTACTGTAGCTTTAAGCTTAATGGAGCTTTAATAAACTCCGAATATACTAGCGAGGTGTTTATATTCTGCTGTTAGCCAGCCAGGCTGTTTCACAACTCTGAACAATGTGACATTAGTGTCAGAGAGCCTTCATCTGTCACTTTGTTTGGCGTCCGCGCAGATATGATTTCAGACAGTACAATGAAAGCCAGTTAGTCAGTGTTCAGTCTCCCTGAATTCATCCTGTGAGGAAAAAAAAAACATGCACCGTTAGCTGCATGGCTATTGATTTTTTATCGCTTCTCAGTCTTTTCAATTTACACCTTTCTTTTGCAGAATGAGTGCAGTCTCACCCTTCATGCATGGGCTTGCCTGGGCATGGTCATCTCAGCATGTGCCGGTTTGGTGATGTGATTGAGCGCCAGCTATGGCGCTGGAGGAAGAGACGAGGTGTCACATTCATGTTGTGACACTTCCAGCCTCTGCTCTCCTCCTTCCCGTCCAAAAAAGAGGCTGAAAGAAAAAAAAAAGAAAACAGATGGAGAAGGAGAAGAGCTTTGGAGATGTGTGTATGAAGGATGGGGAGAGAGCAGCGGCTGAAAGAGAGGAGCAGGAAAGAGGGGGTGCTGGACGGTTTTTGGGAGTAACTGGAGTCATGATTGTGGAAAAAGGAGCCGAGGACTCAAGAAAAAGGAAACCCATTCCTCACAGCCTTGCAGGGGCAACATTAGATGTGGACCAACCTGGTTTAATTCTAAGACAGTCTACAGACGGAGTGGAAGAACTGGAACCTAATGTGAAACTGGAGAGGGACGTATTAGCATCAATACGAAGAGCCCTCTGCAGGAAGGCAGAGGTTTTGGATGGAGAAACCTTCCAGTCCTGTCCTTTCTTCGCTGATGGCCGTGAAAATGGCCCTTCTACTACTCTTCCTCCTCAAGCCCCTTGCCCTCTGCACTCTTCTCCACTCTCTCCATCTCTTCCTCATCTCCACAGCTCTCCCTCACGCCCCCTCCCCTCCCGCCTCAGTGGAGCTGGACACATTGTTGGCGGATGGCAGGTTGGTGTGGATGTGTATCAGTGCGGAGGGGCAGTGATGCCCATTCTGTGGGATAGCGTACCGGAGAGGATGAGGCGGCTGCAGTACGTACGACTGGGCTCTGAGCAGGAGGAGGCGCTGGAAGGAGCTCTTAAAGTTCTGCCCCAACTCACTCAGCTACGCTCTTTAGCCATTCGAGGTACAGACACACTGGTACAAATACTTCATTATGTTTTATTTCAGTAGTATATTTTGAAGTGATGTTGTGGAAAACCTTTTGCAACTCACTGTTTGAGAGTGTGATGTGGTCTAGGCATGCAGTTGGTGGTTTCCGTTATTTGCCTTCTACATTAGTCTCATAGCTGCAATAAAATAAAATAAAAAACATGAAGAATCAAATTTCAGACACCAACCTTGGCTTTCTTTGCCAAGCTGTCACGTATCCGTCTTGAATGACTTTTTGTTTATGCCTCTTAATTTAATATAATATAATATAATATATTACATTACATTACATTATGTTATATTATATATTATATTTACACCAGTATTGGCTTATATGTATAGTCAGTACTATCAGTTATAAACTTTATAAAACTTATAAATCTCTTTATCTGCCCTCTGTCCCTCTGTCATCTAGGTCACCGCTTCTATGATGCCCAGGGCGACCCCCTCCCAGGTCTTCTGACCTCTCTTCCTGCTTCCATTGCGTCTCTTTCCCACCTTGTTCACCTGGATCTCTCCTTCAACCGCCTCTCCTCTCTACCTGCCTGTGTACTTTCTCTCTCACGCCTCTCAGAGCTCCTCCTCTGTCACAATCAGCTGGACAGGCTGCCAGAGGAGCTGGGTGCTCTGGTGTCTCTGCAGCGGCTCAGTGTGCTGGGTAATAAGCTACATGCTCTTCCTCTGGAAGTGGGGCTTCTGCAGGAACTGCAGGAGCTTGATGTGTCCTTCAACCAACTGGAGAATCTGCCTGAGGAGCTCGGCCTGCTGCATCACCTGCACACATTGGAGCTCTCCAATAACAAGCTTCAAAGACTTCCAGAGACACTGGGTGAGGAAGAGCCAAGAAACAAATAATCAGTAATAGGGAATGCAGCGATATCCAGCACCCACCGTGTTTTTTATTGTCTTTATTTAATGTCTATACAGCTGTAGTCAGTCATTAGTCTGAGCAGGAAAATTTAGAGTTATCTAAATGATCTAAAAAAAGGTTTTGTATGAATACAGTATTGTTAAAGTATTATAAACTGCAAAAATATTTAGAGAAGTGTCATGAAATTAAATAATTTTTCAGCACATGCCTACTACACTGTAGGGGTGTAAGCCTTTGTGATTACAGCAATTCATTTTACATTTTTAGGAAATTTTTAATGAAGAATTAAGAATTAAATTCTGTTCGTTTTATTTTTGTATGATGCAGAAGGAATACACAAAATTCACAAAATGACTGGAGGAGTATAAACAATTAGAACAATATAGCAGTCTTTTTAGTCTCAGGACATTTATTTTCAAGAACTGATGTATTTCATTTAAGCCATAGCAATATTTCATTAAAAAACAAAAACTAATCACTGCTGTATTTTGCTACAATATTATATTGATCCCCAAATCTTTGCAGTTAAATCTCTATCTTCAGTTTCATGCATGACAATATACACCTAATACACTGTATACTGCACACTCCCATATTCTTCAGTGAAAACTGGAAGAACTGATCTCACTTTGTTAATCTCTTTTTCCTGTTTAGGTTCTTTACACTCTCTGAGGGTGCTGGCAATCCACAGTAATGAACTGCGAAGCATTCCTGAGTGTGTGAGATCTCTACCTAATCTAAGCAGACTGGATGTACGGAACAACCCACTGGGCGACCCCCAACCCCGCCACCCCTCCCTCCTGCACCAGCAGGTTGTCTTATGCACTCAGTCATTTGGCCTGTACCACCTGTCATATGTACTGTGAAGTCTTTTCTATGTCTTCTACAGAATGAAAGGCGTTCAGAAATGCAATATATATATATATATATATATATATATATATATATATATATATATATATATATAGGTGTAACAGTATATATGAGTAGAAGAGGGCAGTGAATTCATGCATTATTGTGTTACCTTAAAGTCACCCTTTATGCTGGAATCCAATGTCTCTCACAGCTCAAGATGAGATTCCAATCCCAGAGCTGCACCTTGCATTCAACCAGCACAGGTAAATTAAGCCCACCTACAATTTAAACCAAATGGTCCTATAAACATTACTGTAGAAATCCTGACATCCTTCTTTCTCACTGTCCTTCTTTTCACTCATAGATTTTCAGTATCTCCCACTGGGTGTCATGTGTTATTCCTGGTGGAGCAGAGCTCCTGTTTCCACGTGGATGTGTTGAAGTTGTGACACAGTTCAAGTGGGCAGAGAGAAAACCAGACAAGGAATGGGTGCAGCTAGAAGAGCATGATATTCTGTTGAGCCGTCCTTTGGAACTTCTCCCTCATGGTGCTACATTTAACAAGGTGAAAAAAAGTTTTATAAGTAAAAAACTTTTATAAGATAAAGGGAATTATTAAGTAACTACTATAAAATACTCAGTAACTAATTCAAGATATGCAAGTTATGTGGTGGAATTTAATGGAGTTAAGTGAACCTGGGATTCTCTTTTGATCTCTCTTTCCTGTCTGACAGCCTGTAGAAGTGTGTGTTCCCCATCGCAGGACACGTAAAGGTGAGGTGGTAGTCCGGAAGTATGATGGTCAGTCCTGGAGTACATTACCTACCCTGACTCGGAGGGGGAGCCACAGGCACAGTAGCAGACCACGGTGCAGACCTGCACGGGTAACACCATTGGACCTTTTCCCAACTAATCTTTCATTTTCTTAAATCTCACCTAAATTGTGTTAGTTTTAAAGCTCAGATTGACCTGTTTTTATTTCTGTGTGTGTGTGTGTGTGTGGTGCAGCTGGCCTGCTGCACTGTGAAGCAGTTCTCCTGGTTTGTGGCTATTTCTCGACCTGTCAGAGACTGTTGCTCAGTGTCTCCAGCAGGGGCACTGCTAGTTTCTCGCTATGATCCCGGGATCAAACTTACCTTTCCCCCGGACTGCACAGTGCACACGCGTACTGTCACGCTGCAGGTGTGTACCTTGATGCAGAACAGAATACTTTAAACATCTCAAGGGGTTTTGTCCTATTTTTGCTTAAATATATGGAAAAAAATAGAGCGTGTCCTACTTACACCACACCAGGGTCACCAGGAGGGCCCACAACATAATCAGGGACAGTACACACCCCCAGCACACACTCTTCACACGTTTACCTTCAGGCAGACGTTACAGGAGTGTGAAGTCCAGGACCACAAGACTGACAAACAGTTTCTACTCACAGGCCATCAGGCTTGTGAACACCTCACGCACTACCTCTCCAACCTCTCCTTTCTGAACTGGTTTTAACTGGTCTGATTTAAACTGCACCTTACACTCACTGTACTGTCAGAATACTGTTTACATTCACTACTCACACAAACATTATTGTTTACATTCGTTACTTGCAACTTGCACTTTATGGCTGCTGCTCTTCATACTTGCACATAAAAGCACACATAACTTTTATTTTTTATTCTTTAACTATAAAAATATTTTATCTACTTCAACTTATATTGTTATACCTTGTATATTTTGTATATATATTTTTTATATATATATATATATATATATATTATTTTATTTCTTTTATTTGTTATCTTATCTATTGGTGAATGGAGGAGCAGCAAAGTAAGAATTTCATTGTACAGTGTAACTGTCTGTTCTGCTGTACACATGACAATAAAACTCTTGAATCTTGAATCTTGAATCTTACTGATAGAGTATTTTATTGCCAGCATCAGTGCATCTATGTGATCATACAGTCTATGCCATTTTTCCCCTCCAGGTTCTGCAGGTGGCCTTATCTGAGGTGCAGGATCTGACTGGAGACCCTCAGGCCAGTGTCAGCCCCCTTCTCTGTCTTTCCCAAACCCCTAGCATGCACTTTCTCCAGCCAGTCAAAGTGCAGATCCCTCTGCCGCCTGGACTTACTGGTGTGTAGGATTCTTTAGTCTCTGCCTGTGTCTCTTTTTTTTACTAGTCTCTCTGTCGATGATGTAGGGTAACGATAAATGTGTGTTTGTGTCGCAGGCCACACAGTGGACATTACTCGGCTGCACCTGCTGCATGGTGACCCTGTTGCTCACACCTGGACTGATGTCACCGCTCAGGTGTCTCTCTACATCACGCATCTCTATGCCATCTTTTCTGTCACTCACTTTTCATGGTGAGTCTTGCAGCATAGACTGTATACACCTCATACTTTTTATATATGTGTGACCATTGTTGAATTATTTATAGTATTCTGGAAGAATGATTCACCTGAGATATTGGTTCAGGGTTCATGGTTATTGGAACCTCTTTGTGTGCAGGTACTGGCTGTGGTACACCACTCAGAGTTGCATTAGTGGAGTGGTGAGGAAAGTGTATCACAGGCTGAAGCAATTCAGGGTTCAGTTTCTGGGCTGCAGAGAAAAACTGACCTTGCACAAGTCCTGCTGCAGTGCCTGCCCTCAGACAAGGTGTGTGTGCATGTCTGTTTGCAAGCATGTCCATCTGTTGGATGTGCAATACTGGTATACAGTTTGAAACCAAATGTGTGCAGCCATGTGTAAGAATTAGGGAGGATCTATTAGCAGTAATAGAATATAGTATATCTGTTTTCTTATATAATGACAGTTATCATTATCTGTAAATACAAATCATTCAGTTTTCTTTAGCTTAGAATGAGCCCTTTGAAATATTTATATGAGCAGGTCTTTATGCAACAGAAGCATTTTATGTGTTTACGTTGAACTGGCTGCTTGAATTTGGTGATGCTGTAGCACTGGTTGGAATACGTACAAGAAGAAGGTTCCTGTACACCTTGTTGTTTTACGTTTTGGCGTTTTATTAATAACATGTCAGTCTACACTGGATAAGTTATTATTGAAAAACAGTTATATGACAAGAGAGTGTCAGATTCAAGATTCAAGAGTTTTATTGTCATATGCACTGCAGAACAGACAGTTACACTATACAATGAAATTCTTACTTTGCTGTTGCTCCATTCACCAGTAGATGAGATAACAAAAAAAAGAAATAATAAAAATCTATACAAAATATACGAAATATAATATAAGTTGAAGTAAATTAAAGTATTTTTATATAGTTAAAAATGTATTGTATTGTACATGTTTGTGATATTCAGTGATATTGTGATATTCTTTTTTGAATACACTTGCACCTCTCTAGAGACAAACTATATATAATATCTGTGTGTGGTGTCTGTGTAGGTTGACGGTAGATTAGCTACTCTCTCAGAGCAGTATGATGGCCCCCAGCCTTCAGATGTATGTAACCTGCTGGAAGGCGAGCAGTTCTTTGCTGGGTTTGAGAGAGGCATTGACATCAGCGCAGGTTTGCCACACACACACTATAATCCATACATACACTAATGCATAGCCTGGGTACCAGACTATTATCAGTACAACTACTTGCCTTTTTCTGGCTTGTTATTTGTCAGGAGACATTTCAATTCTTTTTAGTTTGCATGTCATTTAAACTGATCTTCCTGCAGAAATTGAAGAGCCAGTAGTCTTAATATCTGGCATTGACTTTAATTGACTCAGCACTGAAACTTATCATTGGGCATAGTCTAGATGGGCCTCATTCATCAGTATCTTCCTTTACTTAGGAAGTTTGTTCTTAAATTTGTTTTTGAGAAAAGTCCTAGGAGAAAGACTACATCAGATTTATGATATGTTACAAAGCCACAAACTTGTTTGTGCCTTTGTGCTCCTGAGTGAGATTCTGTTACCAAAATAAGAAAACATTGGTTAATGTCAGAATCCTCCTAGAAAAAAAACTTTGGGTTTTTTAAAAACAGATTTGTGTTCTTAAGAACTGTTGGTGAATGAAGCCCATTGTGAAGAAGTAGGAATTCTCCTATATAAAAAGACTTACAGCTGTATGGCAGCAGGTTGACTACCACCAGAGGTCTTGTACCCAGGCTAACTATTGTCTACATTCTGTGTGATTTATGACACATAGTAACAGCTATGTGGAGCGTAATGTGGATAGATGTTACAACATTTGCTTGTATACCATTAGACCGGCCGGACTGCAGTGAGGGCAGACTGGCCTTCACCCTTCTACTCCCACCTTAAGAACATCAAAGAGGTGCATGTCTGCCCCACCTACAAACAAGAGGGCCCTATTCGGGGACAAGTGAGTACGCCAGAACTTTTATTCATATCTTTTATTCATATTTAATCCATTTCTGCATTTATTTTCAACACAAATGTAAACTTAATGTATTTGTTATTGCTTGTGTAGTGTTTTGTTTACATAAGAAAGTTGCTGAACTGGTGTTTTTTGCAAATACTGTAATAGGTTGTTACCTCCATCATGATGAAATGGTTTGATAAACCATAAATATGATGGCGTCTATTTACTGTACAGATCAGAAAAAGTACAGAAAGTCCCACGTCTCCCACGCCAACCTTTCCAAGCAGCTTTTCCTTTCAGTCTGTATTAGACACACAGATGTATGTTTGTTAAACAAGGTAATTTGTGTTTATTGTCCTAGGTGTCCTTCTACAGAGGTCAGGTACCCAGTGATCTGCCAGTAGAAGTTGCTCAGAAGCGGAAAGGCCACGACAGTCAGTGGATGGCTACGCTTCCTCTCAGACTTCCTGTAAGATTGTATATGTATATGTATACATGTGATTGCACTTCAAGGTCATTTTAATTTTTCCTTGTAATGATTTGGTCAGAAAAGTGTAGAGTTTGTAATCTGTCTGTAATAGGTTTTTTTTTCTCACAGTAACATTCTGCTCATTTCCATGTTTTTCTTCTTATGCGCACATACACAGGGCACCGACTGTGAGGGCAGTTTGTATTCGGAGAAGCAGTACCCTCCGCTGAACCTTGGTGATCCAGAGAGCGGTTATCTAACAGAGACCAACCTGCTGGCCATTTCATTACGCATCAGCCAAGACTGGCGTTGCATTGGCATGAATCTGGGCATCAGCTACCAGGAGCTGGATCGTATCCAGTACAAACACAGGTGTGCATCGGAGTGAATGTTTCCCAGACAGCAGGGCCTGGTGTCCTGCCTGCCACCAGATGGTGCTGTTACATACACTTGAGTGCCTGCTGGTGGCGCTTCTCTGAGTGTAGATATTACAGGCATTATTATTACAATTTTCTCTGTTTTGTGTATGCCCTTTCTCTGTTTACTGGAACAGTAAACACAATGTATTTTTACTAAACACTGTCTTTATAAATTTGTGATTCCTAGTTAATATACATTAGGATCCTTTTTGGTAAATGCAAACAGCTGCGTGTGTGTGTGTATGTGTGTGTGTGTGTGTGTGTGTGTGTGTGTGTGTGTGTGTGTGTGTGTAGGAGTAATGTGTATGCTTAGTCATGTCTGTGTTTGCATGGGTAAGATAATGAGACCAATCGATATGGATAGGAGGATGTAAGAGAGAGAGAAATGGCAAGCATGGGAAGAATTTTGCGTGTTTTGTTTAATCTCTTCCCTGTCAGTCATCAGTGAGCCATCTGGGACGCTGCAGGAGATTAAACACTCAGACACACACACACACACACACACACACAGAAGAAAAGCTCAATGTTATGTGCTCTGTTGATTCGTTTATCCCCCCTCCTTGCGCGTTTCATTCCTATCTTTGTGAATTTTAATATCTCTGTCCAAGCTTCAGCCCGCCTCCTCATATCTCACTTATTCTCTTCTTGAATATGTGCATATATATATATATATATATATATATATATTTTGTACTTTGGCATGTGTCCTGTTCCTCTATATCTCCCTCTGCAGCAGTGTTTATATTCTGGTCCAGATTTTCTTTGCTTGTGTCAATTACATTGTAAACTGATGTTCACTACCAGTGTGCACACACACACACACTCTGCACAGTGAATGTCTAGATTAACAAAAAGGCTGGTTAGGGTGTAATGATTACGGTAAATGTAATTGTGATTTTTGTGATAAAGGTAAATGTGATTTAATATAGTGTGTGATTGTACAGTCATGTGCGTAACACATGGGTGTTGGTTTGACTGGTCTCACTAGGGCTGCAAAAAATAATATTTTAATATTTAATTACTAGTGTAAATTAATAAAATAATAATGTGAAAGCAATTTTTACTAAAAAAGCTGATTAACCAGTTGTATATACTTAGCTAGCTGATATATGATACTGTGACAGGTTTTTTTCAGGTTGCTGTCTTAATTAAACAGAATCTGTTATGGTTTATAATAGTTTATAAAGACTAATGTTAACTACCGCTTACTGGTCGTTCTGCTGCTTCGCAATCAGCGCCAGCACGGTTTCTTTTCTGGCGGTCAAAGGGAATGTTGTAATGGGTGTGTCCATAAGACTCGGACTTGCATGTGACGAATGTTGTATGTGACGAATCATCTTTCATTTTAAGAAAATGCTGCCAGTCTTAACTACGAGTCATATTTTTTTTGCTGTCATTAAGTGGCTTTGCTGCCCTCTTCTTAAATTCACACTAGGTTGGATGTCATTTTGAAAATATAGAAAAATAGAAAAATTGAAAAATAGAAAAACGTACTGATAGAATGTTAAATTACTTCAGCCCCAACTGACGTCAGCTCTCATGTACAGGTAGTTTAAAAATGATATAAAAAATGTTCTAACGCTCCTCAACATTATTAATAATATAGGCTGCAATTAAAATTGTAATGCTTGTGATATGGAAATTGCAGTCTTTTAAAATGTGATTTTAAGAAACGGTTTATGTTTCAGAGCTAGTACAGAGTCTTTTAGCAGATGGTGAGGTCAGCACTGATTTTGTGGAGTGTATGCGCCCGTCAGTATGTTCTGTAATCTGTATGTTCTTTCAGAGACAACCTGGGAGCCCTGGTGCTGGAGATGCTATTCTATTGGGCGAGAGGGCAGCAGAAGGTTGGAACAGGGGCAGTCCCACGACTGATTGATGCACTGGTGGAGAGCGGCAGGCGGGACCTGGCAGAGGAAGTGGAGGACATAGTGAATCTGGGGAAGAGGAAGTACAGAGAGTCGCTAAAGCGAGTGGGCCTTGAGACAGAAAACCCCGCAACTACTACTCAGACTGAAGCAAGCTGACACCCACATACAAGCCCCCACATTATTTATACAAAATCACACTAATTGTGCTGGACACATACACATGCTCTTCATAAAAATAACCCCCAAAATTATTGATCCTATATATTTATACATACATACATACATACATCCTTTGCATTGTATGAAAAAATCTTGATACTTGTTTTTCTTTGGACAGCAGTGATATACATGTGTATAGGTGTAATATGTCTGTGTGTGTAATGTAAGCCACACAAACACAAGGTCCTCTGCAGGGTGTCCCAGCGGGCAGGTTTCTCGCTCTGAGTCTTGTTGCTATGACTGAGCTGCTGTTGGGCTGAATCAGCTCCTCACAGATGCCTGCTGAACACATTGTTCCTCAAAGACACTGAGCCTTAAAACAAGCTGCAGCGTTGCGGATGTAGCTTTATCGAACTGGACTGTGTAAACTTACATCAGCTTAAACACAACTGTTGTGTGTGTGGGTTTTTTTATTTTATTCTATTTTAAGTGTCTGAATCATGAGATTGTTGGACCAAATTGTTGTAATGCAGACCAACACCAGCTGTGTGGATATTTTAAAAGGAAATTTGCTACAACAAGCCTGCTGGTGTACTGTGTGGGCTTTTTTGCAAATAGATGTCGTTGTTCCTCTGTTTCTTTGCGAACAGGCGTGAAAATAGGTACGGCAGCATCCAGCCACTCACTCATCTGTTATTTTTACCTCAAGGTCATTGAGTGCGGGGCGTGGCTGTGGTGACGCCATACGCGGCCGCCACGCCCCCTTTATCCACACTGTAGTGTAGCCGCAATCCCACGCAGCTCCAGCGGGGGGCAGAAAACACTCCTCGCTTCATTCCTGCATTCCTCGTATTCACCTCTCCTCACATCTACTCTTCCTCCCACCCTCTCACGACACGCTGGCCCCCTCCCTCCCTCCGTCTCTCATTCTCTCTCTATCTGACACAAGCCTTCGTAACGCCGGCAGCTTTCATCTGTTCCTCTCATTCCATTCGAGGCAGAAGTGGAGGAGTCGAGGTTGCAGAGACGGGATAACGGGACTCACGACGTTACGGTAACGGAGCCTTAACCGGTCCTAACCCTCCCCTGGTGCATAGTGAAGAGTGTTGGCTTATTCATTAGTGATGTCTTGCGAATGGCAGAAGGGCAGAGCGGTTTTTATTGTGGTATGTTTTATATAAAACTGATGCGGGATGAAGAGGAGCCGAGCGCGCGTTCACGGTGACCGTTATTCTGCGGATTTGTATCTGGCGTGACCGTCCAGCGTTACTGTTACACGATGTGTCACGCTTTGCGGCACTGAATATTTACCAAACTTTACCATATCTGTTAAATTGGTCGTTCATATGAAGCCTTGGTTCCGTGTTTTATTCACTGAAACACCAATTCCCTGCACAACCGTGTGTGTGTGTGTTTTTTCTTTTACCTGAGCGGACTGCTGTAGCGGTCCACCGTCTGTCCACCGTCTGTCCTCCGGCTCTCCGCTCTGTCTGCGTCTCACTGTACGCGTGTTAGCTTATTGCTAGCCTGCTAGCGGTATTACTGTGCTTTATCCTCTGAATATAAGCCGCTGTATGACAGAAAAGCTGCTGCCGCACCTCCCTCACAGACCTCCTCTCGTCTAACGGTCTCACATGGCGGTTGTAACGGGAGGCGCGAGCACGAGCCGTTGGGGAAGAATCGCAGCGTGCGTGTGTACGTGCGCGCCCCCGCGGGTGCGTTAGGGCTGATCCAGCGGCGAGGTGATGCGGAGGAGGCAGAAACCCCGGCAGCCACCGTGACTCGAGCTCTCTCCGTGACCCGATGGCCAACAGGAGCGACTCGCGTGCCGGTTTAAATTTAGGCGGATGCTTGGCGTGACGCGTTGAGTGTGAATAACCCAGTTAAAGGGAGAGCGTCTGAACCGAGCCTGAAATCTCACAGCCAGGTTGACGTAAAGGCTGCGGTCCTGGTGGTCTGAGGACAGTGGTTACAGGGCCAGATGTTCACCAGGCCGCTCTCAGTGCAGCTGCTGCGACCGGGCAGGTGACAGACGGCCAGTCAGACAGACAGAGGCCTCTGGTGTAACGAATGGTCAGACAGTATGATGAAGTTAGATCTGATAGAAGCTGTTACACTGCTGAGAGCACAGCCACAGGCCTGAGCTACTTCAGGATTAGGGCAGCACGTTCTAATAAAGCTGGACTTGTGGTTTTGCCTGACTGAAACTTGTGTAAGGTACTGTTAAAGGAATGGAAAATCAAACACATTAGCACAGCACTGCCCAAGCTGTGGCCCTCTCTGGCTAGAGTTGGCTCTTGAGGAGGTTGTTTAATATGGCCTGCCAGAAATTAGCCTAAACACACACCTTTGCCTAAAATAATGTGTGGGAACAGGATCCTAACCTAGATATGGTGTGGCCATGGTTTAAAGGAGCAATATGTAAGATTTTTAGTCTGAATTATTCCAAAATGAACCAAAATTATCAATAGAATATGAAGAAATAACAGTTTTAACGAGATATTAAAGACATATGTATAATGTTACAGATATATCTAGTAAAGTTAGAATGCTAACCAGCTAGCCAGCCCATCCTTTCTCGTAATACCACTTTGTATCTCAAGAGTTGATAGTGAGTCACTGTACTGTGAGTCAAATCAGACCAACATACGAGGATGAAGAAGTGTCACTGCTCCAGTGGCATATTGTAAGCTCTTATCTGTCGTGTTGAAGGTTCTGCTCTTGGTTAGATCATGTAAGGACACATAGCCAATGAAAGGATCGGTAAACACTGCGATGGTTGGAGCTCTTGGCAATTGACCATATAATGACCGCCACCGCCCACTCACACCAATGATCTATGTTCAGCAGCAACAAAAGAAGTGATATAAATAGACAAGAGCAAACACTGGCATTGGTTTCCACCACTGGAGATGCTTTTGGCGAGTACAGAAGTGAACCCGATGCTGAACTCGCAACTGGTATGAATAGAAGGACATGGTCTGATCATATTGCCCCCTATTGTCTGAAGTGTGAATTAGACAGGTTGCGTCATCTTACAAATCTTCCTGTAACTGTGAAAACCTCTTTCCCATACCTAACAACTTCACCATCCAAACATCTCAACAATCACAATATCCGGTTTATGTGTTTATTATATGTGGATAGAAGACCATCAGGGTTCTGTACTTAGCCAATAAGAGAAAATCCATATTTCAGTATCATATATAATCAGATTCTGTATTTTGAAGTACTCTAAAGATATGATGATATGTCATAAAATGCATTTTAAAATATCTGTACTGTTTGTAACTGTTAACTGTGTGTCTATTTTAGACCCTTGGTCCACAACACCTATTGCACTTTGGCACCCCAAGACAAAAAATTTGGGCACTTTTGCGTTAGCATGTAAGAAAGAACAGATCTTTAAGAACAACAGGAGTTAAAAAAAACATTGTGCAATTGCACAAAGATAGAAGTCTGGCCTTGGGAACAGCAAGGTCTTCCAGTAAAGACACAATTTTTTTGCAGTTTCATTGCATGGCTAACAGATTTTCATATCCTAAAGAAAGCATCTAAAAGTCAGCTTTAACTGACTTTGGGCAAATAAATGGAATGGAAATGGAAAGTATAAAGCAGAATGTGACTCAAGTCTTTAAACTGATAGGAAAATTGGGTTTTGATTACCACAAGAGCTGGTGCTGAATGAAGTGATGCTTTTAAAAAAGATATATTATGAGGAAATTATGGTCATCAGTGTCCACCCAAGACATGCTCTGACCGAACATGTTAGAATTGTACTACTGCTACACAAAGAGAGAACAGTGCACTCATCAAAACATGCAATATTTATGGCTACGCTACTGAACTCTCAAACTGAAACATACAATGTGTACGGTTACTATTCTCTTGACCGGCCATTGTTTTTTGCCATTTCCTGCTGAGTTCTACTGTGTAAGCTCTGTGCAGGTCTCATAGAGTCATCAAAATGGTCAAGTCACGCATATCTCAGAATCTGTTAGGGAAACTGGTGAGACGCTCTATAGAAGTTGGAAAAGATTAATGTGGGACAAAAACTACAGTCATTTAGTAAGTAAGTACTGAATTCAGGTGTTTCAACCGCATTGTTTGATAACAGGTATGTAAAATCAAACACATAACCATGCATTCATCATAGACAAACACTGGCAGTAGAATCTCACTTAAGAACCCACTGACTATAAACATGGCACTGTCACAGGATGGCACCTTTGCAACAAATGCAGAAAGCATTCCCAAAGTTTGGAAGGGTTCTAGTCACAAGTCTATGTTAATGACCATTGGTTTTGAAATGGGATCTCCAACGAGCTCATATAGATGTGATGGTAAAGCTCATGGCAGATATCTACATTCTTTTGGTCATGTAGTGTAGTGACAGTGTGATATGCAGATGTACAGCTAGCTGTTCCTGAGCGCTAAGACTGTGGATGAAGCAGAGTGATGGAGAGACAGACAGAAGTGGGGAAAGACAGTCTGTGTTTGAAGCGGTTGTAGAGGTGTAGATGGTGACCTGAGACTAATTGAGAAACAGTACTATGCTGTGACAGCGTATTACATCTAGAGTTTTGCACCACTCCATCCACCAAAAGGAAAATTGTGTGTGCAGTTTGGTGGGGAAACTGTGTATAGTCGGTATATGTGTATACTAGGTAAATACTATGTATTTCTTAAAAAATTAAATCACAATTATAATTTATTGCAATAAAATGTAAAATTTGATCATTGCTGACCAAACGTTCTTATACAACTGTATGTAAATGATCTAACTGCTGATTGCCTGTCCTGTAATGCGCCCTTCATACCCGTAGTCAGAAGCACCTATCAGAGATCAGCTTCTCCGGATTTCCCGGAGAAAATCAAAGTCAATGTCCGTTACTGGTATCATTAGAAACTTCATTAAAACTCTGAATCAGCATGGCATGCCTGCGGCTGAATGTAACAGCGCCTCATTTACACTCTATATAACGTTAATGTCTGTGGGCGGGGCTAAATTGCTGTCAGCTGCGTAGGTGGATATATGTAGGTATGTTGGCCTTCATTGCATCACATAAACAGTTAATTCACAAGGGGCTGTTTTAGCAGCTTTGTTTGAGAATATGGACTTGATGGGCTTGGGAGTAAAAAAGGAACTTTTTTTATCTTGTGACGTCTGGAGTACATGAGAGAGAGGCTTGTGTGGTATACACAGCCTGTTATTCACAATGACACACACACACAGGTGTCCTTTTACTTTTATACAACAGTTAAATAAAACATGTAAAGGCGAGATGTTGTGGGCACAGATATGTTTTTAATACTGCCAGTTTCTTCTACTCCACTAAGTGTTGTGTTACTTAGCAACTGGAGATCAGCCTAATGAAACGGACATGGTGAAGAAATGGTGTTGTTATAAGATGTTTACAACACCGGTAGAAAGGTTTCCTTCTGACCAGTTGGAGCCAACTGTTCTATAAACACAATTTAAAATAATTTTTTAAATAATTTAATTGTAGTTTGTTTGAGTGTGATTAAGTGTGATTGTAGGCATGATGTGTGATTAAAGCCCACACGTTCCTCCTGGGATGTGCCAGGATGTCTGTTACTGCATATTTACAATCTACTGACAGTGCAGCATTACCACATACCTGAGTGCACGGTGAAGGGAAGGCTAAGATCTGGACTGGTGATTGGTTTTTGCAGATGCTCAGCTAGGCAGTAGATCACAGCAGCATGCAGTTTCCACTCTGAGCACCACTTTGGAACCAGACATGAAGCAGCTGGATCTTGAGCCCAATTCCCAGAAGACAAGTCTCTGCTCTCCAGAGCTGTGGTTTTATTGATGGTGCCAGTAGAAGATTTTGTAGATTAGGTTTAGAGATGGGGCGGGTGTGAGTTTACTTTACAAGCTGCTGGATAAGTCGACTGTTAGCCTAATTATTCAGCACACTGAATCTAAACCCTACACACTGGCGATGGCTGCTTTCTTCCTCGATTTATTTCCTTCCTTCTCTGCTTCTCGCTTCGTTCTCTTAACGCTCAGTCAGGCTCACTCCAGCGCAGTCAGTGAGTCAATCAGCGGGCGCTATCACTGATTAGCACTGGTTTGTTTCTCCTGCGGTCGATTTCTTGATGGAGTACACATCCTTTGAAGCTGGTCTGTTGTGTCTCCTGAAAGAGGTCAGAACGAGGGAGTTGGCCGGCAGTACAATAGCAGACGCAAGCTGATTCCTAGCTAGTGTCACCAGAATAGGCCATACCTCAGAGTTCAGTGAAATAAGTCCTCTGATCTGTAAGTATCAAGATTATTAAAGACATACACAGTGTGTGTCACAAGATGTGCGTTTTCTGAGCTGGAACAGACAAACACAGTTAGACTTGACTAATTGTGTTCTCTTGGTAATGAAATATACAGTTCAGGTTTCTTTGAGTGTGGTAAGTACATTGTAATGTAATGTATTACTACAGGGGTAAACGTGTGTCCTGCTGCCCACCCCACCAGTCCAGAGAAATTTACAATAAATGCACTTTACTGATACGATGTGTCTTTAGTTCTTGACAACTTGTGGTTTCTGTTAACCCCAGAAACCCTGAGGGTCTGCATGTAGGCCCACATGTTAATACTTAACTCTTCTTAACTACATACGTTCCCAGCAGTATAGTAGTTACTGAATAACCACTCTGCAGATTAAGACTGAAGTTTAAGGAGTAAACTACATGATTGAAACTACATTATTGTCCCCGTGTACACCTAAATAGAGTTTCTGAGAGGGTCTTGATGTGATTTTGGCATTCATTAAACGTAGAGTATGCAATGATCTGTTTACCATGAGCCGGTGTGTCTTTCACCCTCTACACACCTGTAGTCATCTTGCTTGTGTTTGGTTTCTTGGGACTTTGTGTTAGAAAGAATGTAATAAAAGCACAACAAAGCGCCGAGTATTTGTGGCGTATCATCTTTATCTCAGCTTGGAGATTAGCGCTGTGTTCAGTCTAACAGTGTAAGGATGTAACCTCTAAGTCTCTTGTTTCTATGCTTGTCAGGATCCTGTAACCTTTTTTTCTGGATGATGAGAACTTCAGCACCACATTACTGCAGTTAGATCTTCCATTAAATCAGAAAAGCTTCTGTAAATATTTCCCATCAGCAACGTTGTTCCCTGAACTCACCTAGTCTTATGAAGCTTTTCAAGTTTAAATATATTCAGAACCTTCAACTAGACAGGGCATGTGTGGTGTATTCACAGCATAGAGAGACGGAGAAGGTGTTTAAAGGGATTGTGCTGACCCCAGGACACGGCTTTTTTTAGGCTGAGGAATAATTATAACTCTGCATTTCTTGTTTTTCAGAGCTCTCCCTCTTTCTCTCTCTCTCTCTCTCTCTCTCTCTCTCTCTCTCTCTCTCTCTCTCTCTCTCTCTCTGTGTACTAGTCTCTCTCTCTCTCTCTCTCTCTCTCTCTCTCTCTCTCTCTCTATGTACTACCCCCACTACGGCTGAAACCATGACAACTAAAAGCACTAGAGAGATAGATAGAGAGACAGTGAGAATGGGGGTAAACCTCGCCTCGAAGCTCGTTGTCCTTCATCTTTGTGGTGCATTGATTGCGCATCTGAGTCTGATCTGAATGTCTTTTATCATGCAAGTAGAGATAGGAGGGTTTTGGAGACAGGTGTGCTGAACACTGCAGAAAATGATATCTCTGCAAGTGAAATCATGTTACATACATATATAGAGTCATATAGCTTTATTTAGCTCTTCGACCTGTTTAAAAGGAGAATTCCACCATTTCTTTCAAAACTGCTGCATAATTCAATTGTTGAGATGTAAACAAGGTGGTTTAAGGTAAAATGGTTCGTTCTAACTTTCCACTGTCTACAACACAAATGTAGAAATTTTGTATACTATCCAAAACCACCAGTTTTTATATGTTTTTTAATGTTATTATAAGTTTTAAATATTGATGTTGGTTAAATAGTCATAATTTAAGGAAATAAATGAATGTAAGGTGTTACAAAGAGAGAGAGAGAGAGAGAATGTGAAATGGGGTGATGATGACGTGGTAGATGTGGCAGGTAAGGACACAGAGCAGAAGTCAAACAAAAAGAGTCTGTGTTGCTCTGAGTGACCAGTGATCTTTGCTCCTCTACATGCTGGTGGGTGAATGGTACGTGTCTACAATGCAGGATGTGTGTTGTTACAGTTGGTGCTGCTTGTGTGTCTGTATGTTTGTGTTTGTGTGACTCGGAATGAAGCTAAAACATGTGCCCGTCATTATCACTGACACAGACACACACGCGCATTCTACAGCGTCTGTGCAGTGGAGGTTCTGTTTCAGCAGTCAGTTGTTTGCTTGTCTCGACTACTTTGCTTCATGTTTGTCTCTGTCCATCCTTCCAGTTCCCTCTTTTCTCAGCTCTCTCTCCACAGAGCTCGTCGGCCTATTTCTCCCTCCTTCCTCCTGTTTGGCAGTAAAATTGCATGTTAATTGTGCAAATAAAGTATGCACTAATTTATGCATTGAGGTCTGTGTGTGCGCATATGTGTGTGTGAGAGAGAAAAAGGCCAGTCTGACTGTGGAGCCAGGTTTAAGCACTCAAGAGATGCAAGGGACCTCATTTACACCTGGTTCCTCCATGTGACCAGTAATGTACTGCATGCTGGGGGGAGATTTGGTTGTACTGGGATGGGTTTCAGTACTGGGAAGAGGTTTTGTTATACTAGGAAAGTTTTTGTTGTACTAGGACAGTTTTGATTGTGCTCGGAGGGGTTTGGTTGTACCTCGAGGGGTTTGGTTGTACTAGCACAGTGTTGCTTGTACTAGGAATGGGTTGGACTATGTTGTAGTAGAGCAGTTTAGGTTGTAGAGGCTAGGGTATTGCTAGATGGCTACTATGGTATCACTGTTGGTTGCTAGGGTGTTTCTAGGTGGTTGCTTTAATATCCAAGATGATTGATAGGGTTTTGCTACGCAATTGCTTTGATTTTCCAGGTGGGTGCTAGGATTTTGCTGGGCAATTGCTAGGGTATCCCTTTTGGTTGTGAGGGGTTTGCTAGGTTGATGATGGTGGTTGCTAGGTTATTCTACATGACTAATAGGGTGTTACTGATGGATTTCTACATTCATTAAAAATGGGTGGACAAACCTTTACAACCTATTAATTCCTTTTGTCATTTAATAATCATTTGTACAAAAACCAGCCAACAGGCCCGCCATTCCTGATCAGACCAAACATTTTGGAGCTGAAACAGTGACAATGTCTCGAAAGCTGCAAGATGAGTTAGAGGACAAACATCTGGTAGAAAAATAAAAAGGAGAAGAACAGAAAAGGACTATTGCCAATTATGTCACAATGCAGCAGCGCTAATAGCTAAATATTAGGCTTAAAATATCAGATCAATATTGGCCAGTACTTAAGATTTCAATATTAGAATCAACATCAGAAGAGAAATGTGGTATTGTGTCATCTGTACCTCAAATGTGTTGTTATGAAATCTCAAACAGATCCTATTAGGAAGTGAGTGTGTGTGGAAAGGTGTATATTGCAGTCTGGGGCGTGTGTGTTTAATGGGTATGAACTGACAGTTAAAAGTTCAGAAGAGTTTCTTAACAGTTTTAAAGTGCAGAGTGCGTTTACAGAGAACAGTCCAAGGTTTACACCGTTCACAAGTTGCTTATTCACTACTTGTATTATCTGCCAAATGCTTATCTGTTTCTGTTTCAAGTGCGTATATCAGGCGTGTGTGTGTGTGTGTGTGTGACTGTTCTGGTCAGTAAGAATGCCATGTTTCTGTCTGCGGGTCCTCAAAGATTCGAATGTCTGATAGGTCACTTTGCGTCTTCACGTGTCGCTCTATATTTTCGTAAGTACCATCAATACTCTCACTCACTATGACTGGGTATGGACAGCTCTGCTGGCCAAGATCACATTGCATAACTTTTTATTTGCAGTCATTTGCTAACAGCTAGAACTTTCTCTTCTGCTAGCAGTCGTGTTCGGATACACACAGTCTACGGATGGTCAAAGACCATGTCACTGAATGTTTATATTTACTGTTTGTTGGGGAAAGTTAAAATGTACCAGTTATTATGTCTTAGAGTTTTACTGTTGAAGGCTGAATATTGCCATGATTGTTATGATTAAACATTAAAAAAACATTATTTATAAAAAGAAAGACATTATCTTTAAAATGTCTTTAGGTTGTGTTACTTATATATTTCAGACTTTGATCCTGTGATTGAAGCATAGAGTGATACTGATATCTGATATTTGTCATATACATTTTATATACGTGCCAAAGACAATACATAGATGTTTAGGAAATAAAGACTAAATTGGGACTGCATTAGCTTTACAGAGAATGTTTCTATGATCTTTAGGGTGACACTAATGAAATGCAAATGCAAACCTGAACACCTGCCTGATGTATGCAATTTTCTTTTAATACAATTCCTGTCTCATCAGCCATCGATAATTGCAAACAATAGGATGAAACGCATGACGATGGATAAAAGAAACTATTTTATTGCTGGCTTATTTGGCAAAAAAAACCAAACCCCAAATGTTGATCAGCCAAACCTTGGTGTGTGAAGTTTGCTGCTATTGTAGCTAACAGGTAATGATAGGTAATGCTAACTTCTAGCCAGTTAGCATGGTGAACACTGCACTCCTGCATCACAGTCTTGACAAACTGTCTACAAACAACAAAATGTAGACTTTAAGTTGGCCTCTACTGTAGCTATGCCACATACTTTTGTCCTTTAAAACATAACTACATCGTACCACATAAATAATACTACATAAGCCATATTTGAGATAGCTCTACAGCTCAGTAGTTTAAAAAATCGATTTTTCAATTCAAATCGATCTTCATTTGAATAATCCGATATCGATTCGTATAAACCTGAGATCGATCTTTAAAATTAGCATTCCAGCCCCCCCCCCCATTGTTTTTCACCCAATGAGATCTGGCTGGGGGCGCACATCAGTTAAGCATGGCAGGGGCACAAGTGAAGGCGCCCCAGATTTTGAAAGCAGATGTCTGGCTACATACTGGATTCAGAACCCATGATGGTATAAAAACATATAAACACTAATGTTTTTAGTAATGGTAGGTTGAGTGTTCCTTGTACGTTTACCACATTAATTCTCTGAAAATCTCTTTCCATATAAAAAAAAAACATATTATTGTAACTGAAATATCCTTAAATGAATCGATATTGAATTGAATCGAATCGAATCGGAAATCGAATTGAATTGGGACCTTCGGAATCAGGATCGAATAGATCCAGGAAATCAGTGGCGATACCCAGCCCTCCAGCTAGTGTGCTTTGTTTTTTTGAATAAGTATTTTCCTCAGCACAGTGTGGACTCTAAGAGCTATTTTCAGGATTACAGTACAGTATATATACCGTATTACTGCAAAATAGTCATTACTGTACTCAGTATCGGCATTGGCCCAAAATCACCCGATTGGATATTGAAGACAAATAGTGTAATCTGATATGATCTTTTACCCTACACTGTCATGTAGTTGATTAAATACATGTTTTAACTTCATTTACAAAGTTTGTTGGTGCTGACCAATCAGAAATGCTGTTGTATTAAAAGGTTTAAGGTGGTATTACATAACTAAGACATTTTAAGACATTTTGTCTTATTTATTTCCTCCTTTGTGGAATAATTAAAAATAGTATTATTGGGTTTGTATTATTGTCTGTATAGTGAAAATATCATGAAATATCTTCATATTGTTCATATCGTGCACCCCTAGTTTACAGACTGGATGGTGCTAGTTGGTGGCAAACAAGCCTCCATTAGATGTCCGTTACATTGGTCTAGTAGCTCCAGTCCATAAATAAAGAAGCTAACTCTAGATATCAAAGCTTGCTCTGACTAACTTTGGGGTGAAGGATAAATCGTTTTAATTGACTTTATAGATGAAGTGTTGCTTTAAGTGGTGAATGTCTCATTTCACTTGTGGCACATGTGCTTATTTTACAGTCCCAGCAGGACAGCAAAGCAGAGACGCGTGGAGGGAGGGAGCATGAATGAAAAATAAACTACAGCTACATGAAGGAATTCTAGTAGAGGCAGGTTTTAGGCAAAACAGAGGAACAGAGAGATAAACTATTTGGGGAGGAGGAACGAGGTCAGGACAAGAGTTAAGGGGTAGAGGATTAACTAAGATTTCTGTAGAAAGAATAAAGCAATTACTATTATTGGTATTATAATACACATGCTTTACCACAAGACTGTGTGGGTCTCAGTATTCCTGTGACCTGCTTTGCTCTTGCACATACAGACACACACAAGCACTTGAGCGAGAGGTTAAGAGTGATGAACGAGAGTGATAAGAGGAGTTGAGGAAGAGGTGAAGAGATCAGAGAAATGTGACTGAGCAGAAATCAGAACAGAAAAACGGAAAGCAGGGAGCTGTTAGAGAGAGAAGGAGGGAGTGAAATACAGGGAGGGAGGAAGGAGAGAGAGGAAGGAAAGGCAGAGAGGGGTGGAGACGGAGCAAGGGAGGAGGATGAAGTGATTGGTCGTAGGGAGGGGTGGAGAGAATGAACAGTCTCCAAGGCCTCACACACTCTCACATCTGATAAGCATCACACTCACAGTGCGCTGTGTGTGCTTGTGTGTATGTGTTCCACCAGCTGTACCTTCTACTGTGACTGAGCAGCACAGCAGCAGCAGAGAGGAGTACTTTGACAGAGGTTTACTTGTAAACAGCCACACTAACATTTATGACACATGAAGACAAACATAGTGGCAACATTTAAAACATAATCTGCTGGTTATTAAGACAGACTGGCGCTTTAGAGTCTTAAGCCAAAACCAAACGGCAGGTGAAATAACGTGGATTAAAGAAAGTGTTACATTGAAATGAAGTGGTAGCAGGAAAGTTCTTTAGAGTGAGTCATGCAACAGTTCAGTATAATGTCAGCATTCATTCATGTACAGTGGCTTACATGTGCTTGGAGAAGAAATTGACCAATTTTGTTGGTTTAAGAAACAGGACAGAAAGATTAATCAGTAATCAGTCAGAACCATGTGTTCAAATCTGTGTTGCAATTTTCCTGACGTAAGTCAGTGCCATACACTGCCAAAGATGTCGGCTATGTGTAAATATTTTAGAGAATGTGAAGAGACAGATTGCGGCCTGTAATGTCTGCAATGATAATGTGTCCAAGGGGAACTGAAGACGTTCAGCGCTATTGTCTATGTTAGCTGTTACTATCCAAGTCTTTGGTTGATGAAAAATAAATGGAAGTCTGTTTTGAATATAAATAAATGATTATCAGTCATAAAACCACTGGGCACCTCTGCTTCTATGGCCAGTGATTGAAAACTATAGTAAAAGTGGAGGACCTAAGACAGAATAAAATGATCCCTATGGAATCTGTCTGAATGCTGTTCAGCCGTGACAACAGTTAAAATCACTGAGAATTAGACTGATATGCTGTGCTATATACTGTGTGCACGTGTGTGTTAGGGGTGTAAGGAATATTGGGTATTGGAATATTATATTTTGTGATTCTGTTTCGAAAGTCAACACACACACTATCAATTTTTATAAATAGTTTACATGCAAAGATTCATATCAGGCAGTGCTTTGTTTAGTTTTTTTGTGCTTTGTGTTCAGCCTTTGGCTCTTCCACTCCAACGTAAACAAGTAGCATAAGGGCGCATTACTGACATCAGCATTAGCAAATCTATGCATATGTAGGTGTTCCTAACATTAAAATAAAAGCTCATAAAGTATCACCATGTTTACAGAATCTGTGTTTGGAGGGAAGCTGCCTCTAGGGAGATTTTGTGTGTGTTTGTTGTGCCTGTATAAAAAATTATTTTACATCATTGTAGCAGTTGTGTTTCCATATTGCTGTTGTAATCTGCATTTAGATATATACCAGTCCTGAGGTATACCCAAATATTAAACACACACACAGTATTGCTGCGGACACTTTAAAAAACTACCACTGCACTTACCAACTGCAGTGTTACCAGTGGTTCAGTTCTTTACTCATAGCACTTAATGAAAATGCTTATGGCTTATTAAAGAGCTCCACTGCTTACTGCACACTTGATATGGACGCCCAAATTCCTCCTCTCCATCATTACACGCTCTATATAAACCATTCCTCTGCCCTCACCTTCTTGTGACGAAATTAGCACCCCACCACCACTCACTAATCCTCTCACTACTCCTCACAACTCACTACTCTTTGCTTGGCAAGCGGGGGCTGGCTTCAAACCCCAGCAGCTAAAGCCACCCAGAACTCCAGCCCCAAGTTTCTCAGAGTTCCCCTTCCTTGCCCTACCTTAGTGGTCCGCACTTCACAAACTCCTATTGCAATAGGAGTGCACGGTATAGGAATTGTGGGCCAATGTTGATATCCCATACTTTTTTATGTACGTGTCTGCCAGCGCAGATACATAGACATTTATAACATAGTAATTGGGAGTAAAGCCACTTGGATTAGTATTACAGACAAACGTGACCTTTATTTGTAGAGTGTTACAATAAAATGTAGATAATTTAGTGCAATAACCCCACATTAACTGAACATTCTGCTTTTACTGAGAACAAGAAATACACATCTGTTATTAGTTTGTTTAAAATGTCATTCAAATTCAAATATCCATCCGATGTTTATCGTTTCCTTAAGCACCTATCTGTTGACACTTGATATGGTTCTGATGCCTGCATTGCAGTGACGAGTAACAAGCAGTACATTGTGCAGCCCATGTGTTTGCTTGGCTGGTGATTGTGGTGTGACGCAGTGGTGAACATTGTGAACTATTCTAGACTCTCACTGCTTCAGCCAGAGCAGTAGAGTTGCAGTGAGGGATGAGAGTGAAACGAGGGGAAAGAGCGAAGGATGATTCAGCGCCGCTGATAAAAATATTCCTGAGGACAAGCTGAAGCTAACAATACACTTCTCCTTCAGGGTTTAACCCCACTCATTCTCTCTCTCTCTCTCTCTCTCTCTCTCCTCAGATACCCTCAGCTAACCTGTACCAACGAATGGGCACACATTGACACCCCCAGTCTCTGCAGGCTTAACACACGTAACTGAAGGACAGACAAACTGACACCTTAAAAACTCACACGCAGCACCAGCACACAGAGGAGTTGTGGGCTCACATAAATGGCTGACAAACAGATCAGGTAAGTGCGCCTCCCACCTTCACCATCTTACAATGATACTCTTCTATGTTGAACTGATAAGCAGTGTCATTGGTGTTTCCTAATAGGTCCTTGAGGACTGATTCTCAAACCCATACACTATTACTGTTTTAATATCATTCATCATTCAAAATACATACCTGCCATTCAAAATATATACAGTAGACGACAACAGTAGTGTTGAAGCTGAAGCCTACATGCTCGTTTCAATCCTCCCCATCACATTTTAGTTTTTTAGAGTTACTTTGGCTAGTACTCCTTTTTTATCAAAGAAAACAGAGCCCAATAAACTGATCTCAGATCTGTCAGAAGACTCTTCTTATTTTTTAAACTGTGCTCTTTCATATACATCTCTATTTAATATTTATATATCTTATTTGGTTCTTGGTTGCGGTAGACTCTTTCTTTCTGTGTCTCTCCTTTCCTTTGTAAAATCGTTCTCTCTGCTGTTACAGCCATTAACATTATTTTCTCTCTCTCACTTTGATTGATTTCTTCTTCCAGTTTGCCTGCCAAGTTAATAAATGGTGGAGTAGCTGGGCTGATTGGCGTCACCTGTGTGTTTCCCATTGACCTGGCTAAGACTCGCTTACAGAACCAGCAGAATGGCTCTCGTCTCTATACCAGCATGTACGTTGAAATACAGATCAGCATACGTTGACACATGTAGACCGTTTGCGTTAACTGTGCTAATTCCTGCTCTAATTCGGTTTCATCTGTTTGTGCATCCTGTGCAGGTCGGACTGCCTTATCAAAACCATTCGGTCGGAGGGATACTTCGGGATGTATAGAGGTGGGTACTGTAAAGTTATACTCCCATGAAAACCAGATGGACACATTTTTCCCCTCACCCCATTTTTTCCTTCCCTCCAAGTTTAGTCAAGACTGTATTCACAGTCAAGATTGATTTGTCTTAAACAAACCCTTGTGCTATCATCCTGTCGGTGTGGCTTCTTTAGAACAGAGCAGAGAGACGGCCTCCGGCTGTTTCCACACAAACTCTGATGCACTTTGTTTGTAATATGAACGCAACATGAACCAAAGGCTACTTTGTGTATCAATCACAGAATGAAGTGAAGGGATGATGAAACATGAACGAGTTATCTGTTTATAAGCTCTGAATCTGTAATGGATTATGGAGCTAATGATTTTTATAAGTGTGGCAGAGGCATTGTGAAATACACTGAATACAGACATCTATTATATTGTACATTAATGTTTCAGTTTGACATCAAAGCAAGAAGAAGATTAAATCTATGTGCTTTCACAGTGATTTCAGTCTGATTTGTGTTGTTGGGAATGTATAATGTTTGGTTGGCTTATTGCACTATAATATCACAAAACAAGACAAACATAAAACCAGCACCCTCAGTGCGACAGCATGATTCAAAAAGTTTGTTGTCTGTTTTCCAAGTTATGTACTGTGGTCCCCAGTCAGCTATGATTTTCTTCTCCATATGACTTTTGTTTACATATTTTAGTTAGATCAAACATGTGATTGAACTCTCTGTGAACCAAAACCAAAGTACAGCAATGTATAATTTTATGCTTTGATCTGAACTACAAATGAAAGTTTCATCCAAAAATGCTGTATATCCACTTTATATCCCCCAGTTTTGGATAGAATGTGTTATATAAGTTATAAGACAAACAGCTGATGAATAATGGAAAACACACTTCTTTTTCTCTAATAAAGGTGGTGTTCATCATCCAGTCCTTAAATAAATAAAGTATAGACACCTCTGATCAAATTTTACTCCAGTACTAGTGGAAAGTGTTCAGTTTTCGGTATTATTTGAGTTACTTGGTTACTGAAGTTCTTGGTTTGAAGTATTTAAAAGCTCATATTACATGCGATTCTCAGGTCATAACTAATATCTACTGTGGCAAAATGATTGTGCACGCTTGTAAAAAAGAAATAGATATTCAAGAAAAGTGCCGATACTCAAACATGTGCTTAAGGACATGCCCTGGAATCCGCATACCCTAAATCAGAACCGTGCAGAGTTGTTAAAGGAGAGTGTTTTATTTGAGAAACACAGCTTGGTACTGTTTTGACTTGCAATCCTGTATGTATCTCTCAACCATGAGCTGATTTAAAGAAATATGCTTCAAAGCTGAAATCTGAAACTTAAAGCTGTCAAAAAACAGTGTCTCCTAGATCAGACGACCTTAACATCACAGCTTTGTGTGACTTAGCTTCTGGATCCTTTAACAGTTTGGATGTCTGGTTCCTATAATCACCACTGTACACTGTTCTGCCTCGATGCGTTTCTTAAAAATAACGGAGCATTTTACAATAAACTGCTTGAATGACTTTAATAACATCTAAATTGTTGAATTATGCATCAGTGCTTTTCTTCATTAAGCAGTCAACAATAGATGTATGTGTTTTCCAACACTGTCTGTCTATAATCTATAAATATGAATAAAAGTACAGGTAAAACTGAAGGTGTACAGTGACTGCTGCTACTGTTTATATCTGTGTAATATACATTTATTCTCATCACACTAGCCTCAAGAACAAAACAAGCAAACCTCAGATACCAAACACAGCTTTGCTAATGGACTGTTCTTGAGGTGAAGGACGGGAAACTGTGTACACTTGATTTACTTTTATGTTGTATGTTCTGCAACCTGTACGAAAAAGCTTCCTCTGAATAGAGCAGTTAATTATTAGTGATCGTAATCTTCGTCTGTGCAGCTGAAAGTGTAAGTGTTTACGTTTTATGGTGTTTTTTTCTTTCAGGGGCTGCGGTGAACTTAACTCTCGTTACTCCAGAGAAAGCCATAAAGCTGGCCGCCAATGATTTCTTCAGATTCCACCTCTCCAAGGACGGTGAGCTACATATATATATATATATATATATATATATATATATATATATATATATATATATTATATATATATATATAGTCATACATAGAAGCACAGTCCACCTTCTTTCGGGGAGAAGGCCTTCAAACCGACCTACATGTACAAAGGAAATAACTGTGCGTGTATGAAACATTCAGCCTACATGAGCGCAGGCTGTGCATTACTGTACATGCCTTCAGTCTCTGAACATCTGGAATCAATTGTTCATAAGGGAAGGCGTAGAGTTTCAGAGCTTAGGCTGCTATCATATGGCAAACATTAATATTAAACACAGGCGGTCCACAGTAACTACCCACAAGTCTTTGCTTGAATCACTCGCCATTCAACCTTCTCTGGCCAATACTGCTGTCCATGCACGTCTCCATAGCAACAAGAAACAGTGCCGGTGAATTATTGACTGGCTTGTCCCAGTCGGAGCATGAATTATTAAAGAGCTGTGTGTGTGTGTGTGTGTGTGTGTGTGTGTGTGTGTGTGTATTAGATGAAAGGTATGCATGGTTTTATTCAGTGGAATGATTATATACACGTATTCTGTTCACCTCATCGTGTTATGGGTTAAAGGGAAATTCCACCTATTTTTCCAAATTTCTGCATGATTAAATGATTAAGACATTAAGGGAATGATTAGGGGAAAGTCAGAAAGAGTGATTTGATGTGAAAGGCTGTCTTCTAGAGAAACATGCCATGTCAGAATTGTTTACACTGGTGGTGATTGGAACCAGACATCTTAAGAGTTCCCTCATAAAAGCTTCCTCACAAAAACGTATAGCATGTGAACGCACTGCTTGACTGTGCTATTATTTACTGACAGTTCTGAGATTTTTTAATCTGTTATGGCAGAGAGGTACATGCAAAGCAATATAAAAGAACACAACAACAAGATACATAATAATTCTAAATGAACATCGCAACCTGATTCCCACCACTGAAAGAAACTGACTCTGCACGTTTCTTCACATTGCACTGCTCTGCATGACTTTGTTTGCACCTGAGTTACGTAATTATTCTGAAATTCTAAAAGTTGTGTGGAATTCTGCTGGGTCTGTCTGATCGTGTCTCTGTCTTTCTCTCTCTCTCTCTCTCTCTCACGCACTCTATCTGACACGCACTCTCTATTTCAGGCAGAAGCTCACGTTGCTCAGAGAAATGCTGGCAGGCTGTGGTGCAGGTACATGTCAGGTTAGTTCACAGTCACTCTCTGTTCCTCATCTGCTTTAAGTGTGAACTGCTTTTCACCCACTCTTTCTTTCACACATACACACGCACATTGTGATGTGGGTAACAATTACCAGCTGGTGCTGGATGTCCGGAGGAGGATAATTAGCTGAGTAACAACCTATGAAGCTCAGCACGAGCGCGTCCGATGCGGGACACATGTAAAACAGAGACATGCTCTTCATGCCCTCGAAAATATGAACAAATGGAGATTTACACTGTTCCATATACCAGGATTTAAACCAGAGATAGCACTGCACCCGTACCAGGTGACAAGATTTTGGAGAGAAGAAATATTTACTAATAATTATTAGAGATGGACCGATCAGCGTTTTGAGGCCGATTTTGATCGCAGTTCACCTTTTAGCACGATCGTCTGATAGCCGATACCGATCGAGGGCGGAGTTATTTTAGTGCAAGGCAAGTCCTTGATACTTGGTCTAAACTGGTTTATTACCATTTTTAACGAGCTCATGTGAAACAGCATTATATAATTTTTAATTTTTTACAAAATTAGCAGTAAATAAACAAAGTAATTTAGACCCTTAATTTAAAACTAAAAAAAGCGAATTAAATAAATGCAGTAAAAACTGCAGTAATTAAACAAAGAGTTTTTTACAAGTTATTTAAAACGACAATGTGCAATCTTTAAATGTAGATCTTGAATTGTTGTTGCTGTACTGTTCACTACCGGTCAGATCTGGTCTGTACTGGGTTATTACCTGTTCTGGTTGTTTATTTTGTGCTAGCTGTGCGTGCTAGCTCTGCTGTTTGCTGATACTCACTGTATTCAGTCGTTGTGCAATGTCGTATCAGATCAGTGTTAAATGTATTTGTCTTGTTCCCTCGAGACACACTGATTTTACACATTTTAAAATGGATGAATCTGCATCACGTCTACGGTAAAAACTGCCCAGACGGACGTTTTCTATCAGTGCATTTTGTTTCTGAGATGTCGATGCTTCAGTCAGTCAGGAAAATAAAAGAGTATGTATTTCCACCTAGTGGTTCAGATAGGAATTGCAGGGAGCTGGCCGGCGGGGGGTTCTCCTCTTCCTGGATGAAACGCTAGCTGGAAATACAGAAATTAGGCTCATTTGTTTAATGCCATTGATCGGCTCTCGGGATCGGCTCTTAATTGGAGAAATATCGGCGGATCACTGATCACATATTTTGATTAAAAACCGGCCGATACCAATACTTAGCCGATCGATCCTTCCATCTCTAATATATATATCTACACTTGTGCACATATAGGTGTCAGGTCGGCTCTTGAATAATGACTTGCATCATATCACTGTGATCTGTGGCTGCTCAGAAATTGTGTAAATTATGTTTAGGATGGTTTAATTTCTTGCTGTATCCCTTTAATAACAGCTCTGTTAATGTTGGTTTCAATAAAGTGGAGCTGAGGAATCTAAGCATGGCAAATTTATAGCCACATTCAGATTCATAGCCTGTGTAGGCTCAGTAAATCAGTTTGTCCTCTCACTGGCACTGAAAAACAGTATTAAAGCTGCCTTGTTGAGCAGTCTGTGATCCTTTTAGACACATACATAATCCAGTGATCATGACTCAAAGTAATAATATTGATTTCTGTGCTAATTCTAATCAATGTTGTTGTGATTTTGGTTTCAGATGATGAAGTAGAACTGAGAATAGTTTTGCTCTGGAGGTCCCCTACAGAGTGTGTGTGGCTGGGGTGACTTTTAAGGCACATAGCATCCATTTAATGTCTCACAATGAGCAGATACTGAAGTTAGGTGTTTGGAAAGCTGGTCCAAACCTATGGATTTTGATTGTTTTTGTGGAGCACCTCTGGTTGTTATTGACAACCACAGTTGCCTTTACTTTCTTCCTAATGAGATTACTGACTTACAATGCAGTGCTCGTAGTCATGTGACACTGAATGCGTCGGGTCAGACATGATTGGGATTCCTTATCAGTGAAGACAGTGACCACTGCGTACTAAATGATGGGGATTGCGATCGTGGATTAGTCTGCATTGACCACATGGTCTTTCCTGACACTTACGTCTTACTCATAATCCCATCAACCTGTGAACTGGACAGCGTGAGGGGTGAAAAACAGAAAGATCCTTGTGAATGGAAGAGTGTAAATTGACATTTGTGTACCAGATGGGTGAACAGCAGGGGTTTCAAGGTGACGTGCTTGCGTGCTATTGTTTAGGTATGCACATTCTGTCTCTTGTTTCCTCGGTAGCTGTGGTATATGGTAAATGAAAGTGATTCAGAGCAGGTTGTGCAGACTCAGCAAGCCATAATAGAATTAAGTATGGCTGGCTGGCTGTTTCACATCCTTTCTCCTAATAAAGCTGATAACTAGTAGATGGGACACCGACTCAGTGGCTGTTATCCACATTACGCCGCTGTCAGCAGAAAATGCTGCTGTGATACAGTCGTATGCAAATGTTTGAGCAATTCTGCTTAAATTACATGTTTTGTTGATTTAAAAATAAGAAGAACCTCCTCCACAGAGTCAGGTGAGCTGGAGTTGCTTTATTGCCCCCAGGCGTATGTATCTGTGTGTCTGCCCTGTGATGGATGGGGTGGGGTGTTCAGGGCGTTTACTACCTTTCGCCAAGTGAGTGCTGAGATTATCCCACAACCCAGCAGGAAAAGTTTACAGTTTAAAAATCATGTTTCTGAAATCTGATTGGATGCCATTGAACCTGATAGCAAAGTGCTGCAGTTCTGCTGAGTGTAATCTTACTGGAAAAAGTAAAAGCTTGAGAAAAGTTGTGGCAACTTTTTAAAGTTTATCTTTTATGTTTTTACGATCTAATAAACTTAACAAGAAAATAGAAATTGTGCACTAATTGTCTGCCATAAAAAAGCCTATTTAGGTTTGTGCTCTGTCACATATTAAACTGTTTATTCCCAGCATTATGTAATGGAGTGTTTAAATGACAAAATCTAACTAATATGGTACGAATCACTGCACAATACAAGAAATATAATCTTAGCCATTGAAATCCCATCCATTCCATTTATCTACAATTCCTCATTCCTAAAGATTGTCATAAGAATAATTATAAAAATGATAAGAAATAACAAATAAACAAATAATCCTATAGTATTATTAGAACAACTATATACTAGTAATATCCTGCTATCTGAATACATTTAGAGTTTTAGTGTCTAAAGGAACCAAAGGAGCCAAACAGTGCACAGCTTTAGACCTCCAGAGCTCCTTCAGTCTTTTTGATTATTAAACATTTCAGATCTAATGTTATTTATAACAAATGCAGCTGCCTGAAATGTTCCTTGTCTTAAATGTTTTGTTATCGCTCTCTCTCTCTCTCTCTCTCTCTCTCTCTCTCTGTCTCTCTCTCTCTCTCTGTCTCTCTCTTTCTCTCTCTCCCTCTGTGTGATTGACAGGTCATTGTTACGACGCCAATGGAGATGTTAAAAATCCAACTGCAAGATGCAGGGAGAATCGGTAAGAGACCAAATACAAAAGACAATGCAGTGGGATAGAAGAGGGGAGGGGGAAAGTGTAGAGGATAGGAAGAGGAAAACACAGAGAACATAGGATTTTATCACAACCACCAGCAATTTATAAAACACTGCCCCTCTTGTGTCCAACATCACATATAGCAACAGCCTTTGAAGCTGCAATGCATGCTGCAATAATTTTTGGGATTATTAAGCAGATTTATAGTAAGATTAACAACAAATGTCAGGAGATATAAGTACGATTATACTGACTTCCGTACTTCAGTCTGTAGTGTGGATCATCATGATGATAAATGTGAGTTCACTTTGTAATAGCTCACTAATGATGTTATTTTATGACAAAAGAAATTAATTAATCCAGTAATCACTCAGCTAGTTACTATGAAGAATTACTGTATCAGGTCTTGACCACTAGCTTGGTGGCAGTGTTCAAGGAGACAGTTTAAAAAAATTGCTGTTTAAGTGTAAATTGTAAACAGGTCATTTGAAGGTCCGTTCTTGAATCAGGGGCTTTAAAAGGAGCAATATAAAGATTTTGAGTTTAAAATATTTCAAATGAATGAAAATATCAACAGAATGTAAAGAAACTAGCAAGCCACGCCCATCCTGCCCTCATAAGACCACCTTACGCCTGAAAAGGTAATAGCGAGAGACTGTAGCGTCGAGTCGAATCAGTCTATTAATAGAGGATGAAGAAGTAGCACTGCTCTGATGGCGTATTACAGCCTCTTATCAATCATGTTGAAGGTTCTGCTCCCGGTGGATCGTTTTTAAAGACATGTAGCCAGTAAAACAAACAGTAAGTACAAAAATGGCTGAAGTTCTTGGCAAGTGACCATTACAGTGACCACTGCCGCCTGATCACATCAAAAAAACACGTTCAGCCAGTAAACCATAAGAAGTAACATACACAGAAGCAAACCAAGAGTTAACACTGCCGTTGCTCACCTGCACTGGAAACTCTCTTGCTGAATAAAGAAGTGAATTTGATGCTAAACTGGCAACATGTCTTCTGGACTGGTAAAAGCTAAAGAAAGAGGTGGACAGACTGTGTTCGGTAATATGATGCCCCCTATTGTTTGAAGTTTGAGTTGTACAGGTTACATCTTCTTACAAACTGCTCCTTTATTATATATATTTACATACGTCTGCTTTATTCCTGAGATTTAGTGCAGGTTCAGTTGCTATTAGTAATAGTGATGCTGTGGGAGGGATGTGAGTGACGGTCAGTCTGCTCGTTGCCCCACAGCTGCTCAGAGGAAGCTGATGCCGCAGGACTGTAGCCCCTGGTGGCCCTGTGGAGTCCCCGACTGCTATGCAGCTCACACGGGATCTGCTGAGGGAAAAAGGCATTGCTGGTCTCTATAAAGGGCTCGGAGCCACACTGCTCAGGTATTAAATATACACACACACATATACACGTGCAGACACACACGACTTCTGGATTACTGGATTACTGGAAAACTGGATTTTAGTTGCTTGGCTAATTCAGCTAGTCTGCTTTTAGCTCTCTGTTGCTTCTTTTCACTAGCTTACTGTTTCTCCCTAATTCTCTCCCTCCAGGGATGTTCCTTTCTCAATCATCTACTTTCCTCTGTTTGCTAATCTTAATAACCTGGGAAAGAAGGGGCAGAGGGGCCAGCTCCATTCTACGTCTCCTTCATATCAGGCTGCAATCGCTGGCAGCACGGCCGCTGTGGCGTCAACCCCGTAGATGGTGAGTGCCAGATGGAGGGATGTGGACAGGGGGACCACAAAGACGAATGAATCCTCAGAACCAGTTCAGAGATAGAGGTCTTCAGCAAGACAGTAGTGTTTACACTACTGGGGTGATGATATATATCACTATGTTTTTTTTAATATATTACTCGGTGTTGGTGATCATCACTGATAGTATGTGTGTTTCCTAGTGCCCGGATTTACAGCCTCAACACTTTTTTAAAAAACCAAGCGTGTGTCAAGTGACGATTCAATTGAGTTATGGCTGTGTATGCCCAGTGATGGTTCAAACTCATTTACCAGGAAAAATGCAATGATTTATTTTGTGCAAACAGCAGGAAGAAGCTAGTTTAAACGTAACAGAACTTATGAATGCTGGGTGATATCTTACTGTAGTCCTGCATTTATTATGTCTGTATGTAACCAGCTCTATGGCAGACATCCTGCCAGTACTGAAATAAATGGTATAGATGCCTTCCTACCCTAAACATCTTCTTCCTTCCCGTCTTTAGTAAACGGTGCATATCGCCACCTAGTGTCCTGAAGTAAAGACTGTTTCAATTGCGAAAAGTCTTTGGTGCTGATATTGGTTTGAGGAATAATTAGAAACAGCTTATTACCAGATTAATACCAGAGTGATTATTGTTATTACCGGAATAGCAGTGTGTTTCAAAGCCTTTCCATAAAAAAACGCAAAAATGTATTTGGTTTAAGGTTTTTCAGATGGAAAGCTAGAGAACAGAACAGGACTGGCAGTATATTTTTCCACAGAATGAAAGTTCAGGATAGTAGAGGAATAATCAATCATTCAGTGATGTCAGAGTATTATGTATTATTTCTACCTGTGCTGACAGTACTGTATGCGTATGTGTGTTCCAGTGATTAAAACCAGGTTACAGTCTCTAACACGTGGCAGTCAGGAGGACACATACAGCGGAGTGACTGACTGCATCAGGTGACTTCATTCTGTCCTCCTTCTCACTGGCTACTGAGAGTGACCTCTTCCCCACTTTTTATTGGCTCTGACTGTGTGATTTGCCAACAGTTGGAAGTTCAGCATTAGGGAGCTAATCTTTCCGTTCCAATGATATCTCACGTTTTATCAGATAGCTTAGCGCTTGTTTCAGCTCTATCAGTATAAGAACATATGTATAAGACTGAGAGTTATAAGAACAGAAGAGGTAACAGCAGTTTTTAGTTTACTTGCATGCTACAGTTTTGTTTGGCTAAATGACTTCTTATGTTAGTAGGTATGGTGAATAATAATAATAATAATACTAATCCTGGAACTTCTGTTATTTTTAATGTAATGTGTATATACAGTGAAGGTTAAAATCTTATAAAAGGTGTTTTTAGACACAATGACAAATGCAGTTGAAATTCTAAATAATATATTTTAAGTTTAAATTTATTTTCAAGTTATCTGGCAATAGATTTGATGACCACTTTTTAAACACAGTGGATACGACTTCACTTTCAGTGTAGAACAGCTTTACTTGTTATTATGGAATTTTTAGCATTTACATTATTCTGGCCACATCTAAACTTTCGGGAAGGGTATAATCTGAAACCTATGAGAGTATGTAGAGTACCAGCATCATGTTTGAATAACTTTATACATTTATCTGCAACAAAACTGGTTTAATATTAAAAATAGTGAATACTAATCTATACTCTATATGTATTTCTGAGTTATCACAGAGATGTCCTGTTAATATTGAGTCTGCTTGAAATACAGGAAGATTCTTAAGAATGAGGGTCCGTCTGCCTTCCTGAAGGGGGCATACTGCCGCGCTCTCGTCATCGCTCCGCTCTTCGGCATTGCCCAGGTGGTCTACTTCCTGGGCGTAGGTGAATTCATCCTCAGCTTCTTGCCCAAACGGAACAACTAACCAGTCAGCTCCGCTCTCTGCCTTCCCATCTACACACATGCTGCACCGGTCAGACCTCGTCCCTTCCCCACCTTCACATCGCCACGGCTCACGTCACCTGAGGACCACATGACGTGGAGACCATGTTAGTTTTGTCTGTTTGTACGTTTGTGTTGAAGTGGGTGTACGTTTCTATATGAATGTGGTGATCATGAGGAGCTGAGAGGAGTTCAGAGGGAGTGATTGCCAAGCTGCCTGAGGTGGCCATACAGTCCTCAGACTCAGGCCACGTCCATGATCTTTGAATTGAAAGCATCCTTGTAGTTTAAGTGATTGATTCTATGATTTATCAAGTCTCTTTTGACTGAAGATATTTATTGCCCAGTTAATGTGCATACTGTCATAATGACAACAATATGAAAACAGTGACTTTGTTAGGTACGGGCTAAATTATGAAATGGTTTTAATGAAGGTTTAATCTTTCATCTCTGAAAAATACAGAACACATGTATGATGTTAGAGAACCTTGATTGGACTAGCTGCTTTTCACAATCCCAGTTGGATGTTTAGTCTTTTTCGGCCTTGAATGACCTCGAGACAATATTTGTGTGTGTGTTTGCAGGTTGGTGTGTGGCACAAAAGCTGTTTACAGGCCCAGACTGAATGCGTGTCTGGGTAAACATGCTCACATACAGATTTAAGTATCTAATGGTTAGATCTGGTAGCCACAGCCCACAACAGCATTTTATCTGTGCACAGTTAATATCAGATTATCTTTTATGGAGAACAGAGTAGCTTAAATAATACAAACGCAGACATCAGCTGTGGCATTATGGTTTTCACAGGTCACTGAAGGAGCAGTATGTAGCAGTTTCCAGTTTCACATGTTAGTTTTAATACTACTGCGTTTACAGGCCATCATTTGGTACCAGTATGGTTCTGCTGTGTGTTCTGTATCCAGGTGCTTCAACCCTGGAGACTTCATCCTTTCAGAGTAATGTATGCTTCACTGCACCTGGATAAGTGCTGATTACTGCAGAGCCGTTAACGTAATGAATAAGTACTGTATGTTTCCAGTTTGCACTTGTGACGACCGTGGGCTGCGTGAACACAGAAAATGGCCCATTGTTTCTGAATACGTTTGTAAGTGTTGCAGTTGCTTCAACTGTCAGCAGATGCGTTCTCAAAAAGCAGTAATTCTTCACAAGCGTGCTTATTTTCTCAGTGTGATATGTCTTATGACAGTAAATCCAGTTGCTGCTAGCAGGCTTTTGAGTAAGGGACAAAGCCTATGGAAGGATGCTGCACGCTGAGCCACCCCGTCTTTGTGTCACTGCGGAACACGGTGGCAGAGGCGTCTATTCGTACCGTTCTTATGTAACAGTCATTTTTCCTCCGGATCTGAATGGAAAACTGCTACTTAATGCGACTTTAAAGTGATTAAACAAGCCCACCATGCTTCTGCCATTCCAACCTTTAAGCTTGTGAATATAGTTACATTGTCTTTACACTGTTCTTCAGTGGTGGCTACTGGCAATGGTTTAAAGCCCCAGTCTGGGGTGACTGCAGCTTGCAGGCCAGTTTTTTAATACTGCAGCAACAAAGGCTTTCAAATAATAGCAGTGGCTCCTGGGGGGCAGATGTGGCACTGTTTCGGCTCTTTCAGATTGAAGCTTTAGAAGATGGTGCTATAGAGAGGGTGCAGAGTCCTGGGGGACCCCCACCAGTCCACATTCTAGTTATGTTCCAATTCCTGACGCACCTAAGCCAGGTAATCAGCATTCTGCAGCCTCTCTGACCTGGCTGGAGTGTGTTTGGAGCTGGCGGGTGGTCCCTGAGGACTGGATTGAAAAGCCCGGCCGGCTATAGAGGAGGTTTGGAATTTTTTCTCGGTATCTGTGTCCCTCTCGAGTGTTCACGCACTGAACCGCAGCAATGGAGAACTGCCATTTAGATTAGGGCGGCTTTATTACAACTGACAGAAGCAACTCTGCACTTGACAGCCAAATGCAAAAGATGATTGTGAGGTAGCTCCTTCTTACCGATGAAGTCATTGCCTTTGTGTTTTTCCTTTTGGGATTGTTTTTATTTTTCATATCTAATCATTGTATGTACATGGTGGAGCGTGATTGTCATTGGCTGGCGATATATGACGGTGGCTTTGAAGGGTGATGTCCAGTCACCTGCTCTCTTTATCCAATGTGTAGTAAAAGGGCAAAAGCACAGGCTGAGCAATGTTCCAAGACACTTTTAGAAGGTTTTGAGAGTGAAAGCGTATTTATCAAGATTCCTTACAGCCCTATATATACAGTATATATATATATATATACATATGTCTATATATTTGTATCAGTTGTTTTATTGGTGTCTGTACGTTCATTGTCGATTACTGTAAGATGTGCAATTGCAGATTATATCAATTTGTTTTGATTTTATTTTCGTATTATCTTATGTGATGGCTTATTTTGCACACTTACCTCCCCCTCCTCATGCTCTTCTATTATCATATATATTTTTTCAGTGCTATTTGAATCCATGAACACTAAAATCTGAAAAAAGGGCACTATAAATGAAGGAGAACTCTTGGAAGTTCAGAAGTACTTGCCACATTTGGAGCAGCAGACTGGTGTCTGTGAAACAGAACGTTCTGTTGTCTCCTAATGAAAGTAGCAGACTTCCTCAGCGAAACGTCTTCTCTTCTTACTTTCTCGCATGCTGTGCAGTCTCAGCTGAGAATCCAAATTTGAAGAGCCTTCAGGCTGTTTAGACAAAGTGCTGATTGTGGGCTGACCAGTATTATTCAGCATTGGGATATCTTCACTTTGGCTAGCAAGAGATAAGGCTTATGCAATGAGAATCATCTGTAGCTCAAACAAGACACTGATCTCGCTTTGCTGGACTCTCTCGCTCGCTGAGGGCCCTTCTCATAACTGCCAAACAAAACTTTGACCAAATCCCTGCTCAAACGACCTTCGCTTCTGAGGCCTGCTGCAAGCCTACCTCTTTAGAGATGAGCCAGTTAGCATCCGTGTGCTTGTAGACGTACAGGAAAAAGCCATTTTAAGCAGATGTGTTTTGCTGCAGGAAGTCAGAATTGGACACCAGAACCAGATTCCCCAAAGTTAAGCTAAGCCTTGATTCATTGCCCACTAGCATTAGCGAGAAACATCCTGTTAGCCTTAGCCGTATATCCTTTTAGAGGTCTTAAGAGAGGGGTGCCTGACCGAGGTCCCGCTTATCTATGACCCTGCAGAGTTTGGCTTCAACCCTAATCTAACACACCTGATCCAGTTAATGAAGACCCTCAGGTCGAGATATTAGAGGCAGCTGTGTTAAAACTAAAGATGGCACAAAACCAGGTTTCTCTTCTTCTCATACTGAAACCTGTCATTACCAAGACTATTACTTTCAAGTGAAGCACTTTAAGCTGCAATGTGCACATTTATTTTGGAAAAGAAAGGAAGAAGCAGTCAGGAGAAAAAGAAAAACCCACACTACTATGTTGCATGTGTGCTCTGAAATAATAAATTCAGTCTGAAATAATAACTCAGAGTCTAATGTGTCAGGAAGGATTTCACAAGAGTTTTTTTAGGACCAAGTCATACGTCTTTATATATTAACATCACACACACAGCTCAAAAAGAAGGTCCGATTAAATGTTCAGGACTCAAATGCAAAATCAACATAATACTGATGAAGTGATGACAATCGTGGATCATTAACTAGATCAACGCTCACAAACATCAGGCTCATCTGCTCCGAGAAGGGGTCTGTAGCACAAGCAGCTTCCTGAGGTGTGCAGCTGCACATTGCATGTAATTACACATTATCAGAAAAGGGGGCTCCAAATCTGCAAATACCCAAAATCAATTAGTGGCCATCACATCTACACTACTCAAAACACAGCACATAATGTGAACATGTGTAGTTTTAGGACAGCATGGTGAGCAGATTGAATTCGATTTATTCTTTTATATCCGATCCTACTAAACTAAACTAAACTAAACTAAACTAAACTAAACTAAACTAAACTCTCCAGGGCGGTGTACTATACATGGTTGGGGATCCCTTCCTTAAGACCTCATTAGACATGAACTGGCTTTTGTTATTTAATAGCATGCTGAGTTTATTTATTTGCAATACAGTTTCAGGGTCAGATTTCCCAAAGTTTCTACAGCTGTTTAAGCTGGGCTGACAGAATCCATCTACTTGGAAAAAGGATTGTTTACATCTGTCTCCTTCTTGCTGAGCTTTTCTCGTGTTTTTCTTCACAAACAGGGCTTTACACCTGTTTCAACATGACACGTCTCACTCTAGTGGCTTCCTAACCTCGTCTCTGTGACTCTGTGATTGTGTCCTTGCTCTCCACGTTTGCCTTTTGCTTCTTCTTCCGGCTGTGTTCTTGTTTTCTTTTGGTTCTGCACATTCCCAATGTTCTTTTTCTTTTGTTTCCATCGCTTCTCTTATCATTTGCTTTGTTTTGTTTTGAATCTATAAATATTACTGTTTCCAAATTGTGCTATTTTGCGAACTATCCGGTTTTTAATTGTGACAGTGTCAGATTGTTTTATCCGCTGTGAACTTGACTGTAATGTGGAAAATGGTGGTGTATTGTGTGGGATTGTGTACGGTGCGTGTATGCGTTTATATGTGTGTGTGTGTGTGTGTGTGTGTGTGTGTGACTGTGTAGTGCATTTCTTTATTTGTCAATTAATGCTGAATTGTATTCCCCCACACCCCCTCCAGTATCTCACCATATCCTCCGGTTCTGTCTCCTATCTGCCCTCCTTTTATCTGGAATAGAGAGGCGGAGGAGGCGGAGGAGGCGGAGGAGGCGGAGGCATAGACACCAAAAATATCCTTTATTTACAATCGAAATGAAGCAACAAGCACAAAGAATGATCAGGCACAACCACTACACTGCACACTACACCACACACGTGCACTCGAATAGCCTCTTGGTAATATATAGACTGTATAACCTTTACATGAATAACTAGATTACTGTAGTGAGGAACGAATAGTTCTAAAAAAAAATTTTTTCTTATAGCAACACAATCGTAAAGTCTATAAATGTATTACTTCTTTTAAATGTTATTACAAACCAGAGAATGTACCTTCAAATACTATGACCAATGTTGAGAGATAGGAAAGGTTTCTCATCGAGTAGTTTAGATGTAAGTTATGAGATTTGACCTCATGCCATGTGTGTAAGAATAATATTTTTAGAATATATGACTACAAGCTTATCTATATGCAATAAAGAAGAGACAAACACAATGCAGTGCAGCAGTAACCCACTACAATATAGCGCAGCTTTTACTGACTCTACTATAAGCCGCACAACTCCCACAGCTCATAGCGGTTCCGTTCTCGTCCTCCAAGAGGAGCAGTGCAATGAAGCACTTTAAAACATTTAAAACTTACCTACACGCAAACGCACACAAAGTCCAACACCCCTCTTCTTGAAGTTCATGTCTCTGTGTGATGGGGAGATATGTGTGAAAACACTTGAGTGTGAAAGCTACCAAACTGAACTACTGCAGTTGTCTTAGTGATTGTTTACCATGCCGAACGTGAAGACAGTCCAAATGCATTCCTTGTCACAGATTGTTGTTAAATAAAATTTTATCATGAGGACCTTGCCTGCTTGTTCTTGTGTTTTATGAAGAATCAAGGACGATCAAAACCCGCTTGTTATATCTGCTCGTTATTAAAAGCCTTTTGGCCAAAAGACCTGCAGCACGGTGGAGGAAGGATTATATAATATAGCGAAATATATCTGCAATATATCTAAAGGTTTTCAAGGTCATTGTTCTTGTGTAGTTTCTCGAGCGGCCACCAGATGTTGCTCTAGCATCGTAGAACTTAATCTTGGAGGACTGTAAACGTCATCCAGAGGGGGGTGAAGCACATTTTATAAAAAAAGAACGAGTACTAGGTGTACAGAGGCGTGTAATGACAGTGTGAAATGGTTCTATTTGTGTTGTTTTATGGTTTATTTGGCAACACTAACGCTATACATGGGGTGGTCTAGCTAAAATGGTGTAAGCTAGGGCTTCTATGGTCAGTCCGGGGACCTCACAAGATTTACATTTATGTGCTTTCTCTCATCTAGCATGCCTGATTCGACTGAATAATTAGTGAACTCCTCGTGTGCTGGGTCAGGTGTGTTACAGTGGGGAGAGGACAAGAGTTCTCTACTACTGTTCAGGGCTTTAGAACTGGGGTCTCAAATTCTGAGTTTTGGAGGACACTAAGGGAATAGCTCTGCAAAAACTACAACATGTACATGATTGTCCACACTTGCGCCAAAGCTCTGACATTCCTGTAGATCCATCTACCCAAAAACTTCTTCAAACTGCGTCCAGGTTTTAACACAGGCTGTACAGACGAATTGATATGGTTTATAACTCACTATACATTATAAAACCCCCCAAACAATCCAAAACAAACAACAACATCAACAAAAACTTCTATGTGTAGCTAAAAGCAGCCTCAGCCAATTAGGATATCTTTAGTTGCTTCTCTCCTGAGCACAATTTCCATGGCATATGACGAACAACAAGGCTGAGGGAATTCACAGACCATAGAGAAGCTAAGCAACTGTACTCAGAAAATCAATACAATGTCTAATATTGAATTTGAGAACCACATTGTCTGCACATATGAAGCTCAACTGTATTTACTGAAACCTGACATGCATTTGAAGAATCGTGTCAGCAAATTGGCTCCACATCTTCAGAGTAGTGAAGATATTACAATTGGGTCCACAGGCAATTTTTTAATGAACACTTTCAGCTTTAATTCAATGAGTTTTATGTAGTCCCTCCATCTTCCCAAGCTCAAAAGTAATTGGGCAGTTGACTGACAAACAGTTTCATGATAATTTCTGATCTATGCCTTTGTTATTTCATGACAAAATAGATAAAAGGTCTGGAGCTGAATCTAAGAGAATGTATTTGATAGCTGTTTATGGGAATATGTGGTCCCAAGAGGGGATGAAGAGACTGGGTCCATCAGTAGAATGGAAAAAAAATACTGTGGAACAAAAATCTTTGTACAGATAAAACCAAGATTAGCTTGTGCCAGAATGATGGGAAGAGAAGAGATTTGAGAAGGAAAGATCAGAAGCATACTGCATGTGTAAAACACGAGGGAGTCAGTATTATGGCACAGACATGTAGGGCTGCTAGTGGAACTGCGTCAGTGGTGTTATTGATGATGTGACTCCTGATAGAATTAGCAGGATGAAGTGTAAAGTGTATAGAGCTATGCTTTCTGCTCAGACTCCGCTGCAAAACTGATAGGACATTGCTTTACTGTACAGATGGATAATGACCTAAAACATATAGCAAACCCAACGTGAGAACTTCAAGGTAAAGAAATGGATTGTTCACAAATGGCAGACTGAAGCCAACCCAACTGAGCATGCCTTTCATTTACTGAAGACAAAACTGAAGGCAGAAACAAGCAGCAATTAAAGACGCCTGCAGTAAACGCCTGTCAAAGTATCTCAAGGGTGGAAACTCAACATCTGGTAAAGTGCTTGGGTTCCAGACTTCAGGGACTTCAGGCAGTCATTGACTACAAATGATCTGCATTCTAGTATTAAAAAATAATGCTTGTATTTATAATCTTGTTAGTTTGTCTACTTTTGAGCATAAATGAAGAGAACTGGCTGGGAAATGGCTCCTAAACGGTTAATGGCCATTAAATTAAAGCTGCAAGTCTACAATTTAATCACAACTTGACTGAGCAAAATGACATTAATATATAACACTGTATATATTAATGTAATGAAAAATACTCTTACTATTTATTAAAAACTTAGTAGTTATGATTGCAGCAGTTACAAATTACTATGAGAAAGAAAACAGACACTGCACTTGCCTAGTAGAGCAAAACAGGCCTTTAAGAAATACTAAATGAGGTTTTATTACATGATCCGCTTACATATTGACTGATGTGTAACACAGTCCAATATAGAACTCCAGCTCAGGTTACTGTTTACTATTATTACCACTCTGTATAGTAGCCCAGTACTATCCGGACACTAACACAGATCAAATCACATTGGAGTGAACAAAGTATGCCATGAAACACAATTCTAGGACATGGGCATGGTGCCCGTCATGGAAACATCACAAAGCCAGCCTGGTGTTCAGGTGCAAGTGCAAAAGTGCATGATAATAAATATAACCACACAAACCCGTTCTTTCAAATGGAAGAGCAATCAGCTCCACTTGTTCATTTGAATGTACTTTCAGTTTGTAAGTCAAACAAACCCCTTTCATTCGAGCGTGCGTCATATTCCCAGCATCCTTCTTTCTGGGCTTTCTAGGAGCTCACTAGAGATTTGATCTGCTTCTCTAGCAGTGAAATATGAGCTGACCTCTCGCTCTGTTCTCTCATCATGTCAGGCCTGTACATGTCATACATCTCCATTATTGTGCCGTGTCATTGTGCTGTCCTTGGCGATATCGACAAGGCCCCTTCATCATAATGTAAAACTATATAACATAATCATATCATCTCACCACATGCACCGCGCCGCCTTTGTAGAGCCCTTGATAAGGCAGAGTTAATTAAATACGTACCCGTGATGCAGAATTGTGTGCTCGTGTGTATCTGTGAGTGTATACTGAACATCTTTGCTTCTAGTGGCCGCTCTGAGTCTCCACCCTGAACTATTATTAGCCCTTCTTCTTCACGCCCGAGAGAGAGAGAGAGAAAGAAAACACAGGATAAGTGGAGATGAAAGTAGGAGGGAAATAGAGGTAGTATGGATGAAGAAGTGAGGACAGTGGAATGACCACCAAAGCAGGAGGAGGGGGGTGGGGGGCAAGAGAGTGGAGAGAGTGGTGATGTGTATATAGGTCACTAAATCAATGAAAATCAGGTTTTTCAAGAGGAGAAGATGGGGATGGGGATATTTATAGAAAGAGAGAGAGAGAGAGAGAGAGAGCGGTGGGGGGCTGGAGGGTGGGTGAGTGGGGAGAAATACATCTGTGACAAGAACAAAGATGCAGCCGGTGCACACTGCCTGAGAAGCCATACACACAAATAAACACAAGAACCTCTGTTTCAGTAACACTGAGAGTAAACGTTCACACTGGAATGCTGCGAACGGGAAAGTGACGTCAGCACCATCAAACGAGAAACTCATAAACGATAGCACTAGAGACAGCACAGCTCTACTCTAGTGTCAACTGATAAGCTTTGGAATCATCAGCATCGGCATCTGGGCAGCGTGCAGAGGTTATACACTTAGTGGTCGACCGGTTAATAACACAGCAGGTTCAGTCAAAACTAGAGTCCACCGTAGAGTAAAGCAATTAGCCACAAAAGGCTGTGTCTAACAAAACCCCTTAAAAAGACATCACACGCTTTCTCCAAAATTCTGAATAACTTTATAGTTGCGATGTGAACAGAGTCGTTCAGAGTGGGTAGAAATGCTCTGTTCTAAAGAAATCTATTTAGCTGAGATAGGAACCAGACGTCTGCAGAGTTTAAGCTCCCTCACAAAATAGTCATTGAACAACATGGTCACAGATACAGAGTGTGTTGGCATGTATTTAAAAATCTGAACAGAATTAGATTTCTGATTGGAATTTATCAGATTATTTAAGAGGTCGTGTAAACAGTATATGCCAGTTACTTAGGTCCTTAAATCAGATTATTATATCCAGTAAATAGAGCTGGATTGTAGCTCAGTGTTCTGATTTCTTAGTGCATGTATACTTTTACTCTGCGACTCAGTGACAACAACAAAACACTTTTAAAGCAAAGCTTAAATACACACAAATACACACAGGATTATTCTTGTATTCTTTTCAGGAGGAAAACATGAAATTTGAATTTTATATATTCAACACATTGTCTTCTGTAAGTTTACTGGCTGGTTGAAAAGCAGAAATCAGAATACTGTCTGATTCATATAGTTTTCCCCTTATCTGCATACTCAGATGCATACAAATGCATTTAACAGAATGTAAACACTTAATAATAGTTTTACAAAAGTTTTACTTCAGTGGCTCAGCCTGTGGAGTAATAAATGCAAGTGTGAGTATTTTATTTATTTAAACTGAATCAAAATTACTTTTAAAAACATTGATGTAGGCATTATTTTTTCTCTCTCTGTTAATGATTTGGGTTGAAATAGAGCAAAACACTGTCACTGTAAACATCTACTGTTTGAATACGTAATTGTTTTCTAAACAATTCATAGTTAAGTAGTGTTTTTTGCAAAGGTCAGTAATTCAATGGTTCATTTAGAGCCTGCTGCAGGACTTTAACCTAAAATGTGAACCTAAAAAACGTAAACATCTACAATAACCGAGTTCTAAAAACCGATAATTCCAGCTCTCTAACAACAACATTCTTCGGTAAAAAATACGTTTTAAGAAGAGCTTTAAAAGACTTGAACACAGGAAGCTGATTCTACAGGCCTAGAGCAGCAGTAGAGCAGTAGAAGTCTGGTCCTGAGTACGACTAACGCAGAATTTAGCTGTGAATATTGAGTACTTTACAACAGCCCTGAACCTGGCTCAGCCAATCAGATTTCAGAACCAGACGCATCCATTTCATAAAGGACATTAACACAGTGGCTAGCGTTGCTCCTGAACCCACTCCCAAGTTAAACATGCCCATCTCGGCACAGCATGCAATTTACTGAGCTGAAAATGACGAGGCTTTGTCTAACACTCTAATTTACTGTGCGATACTGAGAGGAACATGCTTAAAGACATGAGATTACTCGGGGTGCGGCGGGAGGGGGTCTCTGAGCTCTTCCGCTGCCAGCCAGCAGATGGGGAATTAGCGAGAAGCTGTGTGTCCACTGTGGAGCTCCAGTGATGAATTCGGGAAGCCTTCTGACTCACAGTCACCCACAGCACGGCCCAGGAGGAGGCTCGCTGCTCAGCCAATATGCAGGAGCACAACGGGCTTACATAACCGCCGTCATTCATGGTGCTGCTGTTGAACTGAATTGATTGGAACATAGTTAATGGATTAGTCTCCGTTCTGCCAAACCGCTGCAGATGATATCCAACTCAAGTGGGTCAACACGGTTCTGCCTCTGGCCCTGAATGGAAGCTGTACTAAGCATGACTGAGCAGAAGCCTGTAGGCCGCAGATTTACTGAACTGGGCTCTGCATGTAAAGAATGTTAGGTCGCAGGCGCTGAGTCAAGGGCCACATTATTACACACATCACTGGCTGGGGGGTTCATCCATATAACATTTTTATGACACTGTAATAGAGGAGTGTTTACAGAGTCTGTGCGCTAGATGCTTTAGTGAATGAGCCTACACTTGACCCCTAACACTCTGGCCTTATTATTCCTCTGTTATATTCAAGCTGTATTCCACTGATGTTTCAAGTTTCTGCATAGATCCAGCCACTGAGATGTCAACAAAGTCATTCAGAGTGATTTGATATTAAATAGTTAATTGGAGAGACTTGTTTACAGAGGTGTCGACAGGAACCAGGGCTCACAATGTATATATAGCCATTTTATTTACTATTAAAACACTGAGTGAACCTACACATGCCTGCGGTTTTGTATGTAATGTTCAGCATAATAAAATAATAAAATCTGAAAATTAAAATTAATTTCACTCTGCATGTATCTTTTCTATGTGCATGTGCAAAACTGTACCATTAAACAGTGTCTTAATCATCAGGCCGTGTATTAATAGCCATTCCACAAGCTTTTAAAAACATTAACCTCTTTAAACGTCTGGTTCCTATCACCGCCACTGAGAACAATTCTGACATGGTAAGCTTTTCTAGAGCGAAGCATTTCACATCAAACCGCTCTGAATCACTCGGTTTACATATTAATCGCTTAATTAGGCAGAACTGTTTAAACAATCAATGGATTTTTCCCTTTTAAGACTTTCTCTGTAATCACAATAAATAGTTCAGTAACTATAGTGAAGATAAAATATAAGCTTGGCCGGGAAAGCGCTCTCCTGCCCACTGACTTCTATTTAAGTGTGTCTGAAACGCACTTTCTGACTTTTAGTCCAGAACTTAAACACAAGTTAAACACAATGGGAATTGCTTGAGCTCAGAGAATTAACAGTGTGCTACCTGACTTGGGTTCAGCATGTGACATTATTTCACAGCCCCACGTGCTGTTACCCAAAAAAACAACTGCCTGCACTTTGTGTTTGTGAGTGAACAGGTACATTCCCACCTGACATCTATTAGCACATAGATCAGCTCCTGGCAGAGACACTTTCTGATGAGATTGCATGAACCGGTGCTTTGCAGTCTCCATCCTAAACCTTTCATTTAATCACCGCCTCATTTATCTTGGTAACCTGACAGCTAAGACACATCCTAACTTTAAAGGCCGACGCTTGACTGGGCAAAGCGAGGCGACGCTGCCTTAGACACTCATTAACCCACAGACAAACAGAACACTTGATTATTTGAGGTTAGAGATAAAAACCTGGCTGAAAACCATAATTAGGCCCATTCTCGGGGTGGGAGGGGGTAGTTTATACTATGGGTATAGCAATAACAACGTATCAGATGATGTAACAATGCAATGTATTGTCTTGTATCTTATCAGTATCTGTTGTACTGTATCATATTGCATCGTTGTATGGTGGCTAGCATGTTCGCTTATAACGAACATGGGGGGCTAACATATTAGCGCATCAAAGGCTGGCTTCAAAACAAGTGGGGTTCAGCATATCACCAGGAAGTTGTGTCCACCCTTATAACAAGAAACAAAGACATGCACAGCCCCCCTTCTGCCCTTTTCACTCCTTACAGGTCTAGAAGAAAGTTGTTACAGCATCAAGCTTCAACCCTTTACTCCCGCAGAGCATCTCCAGTGCTGGAAAGCAAAACCAATGATGACTCTTTGTTTTGCTGCTATTTCTACCTTTTTGTTTCTGCAAAACAATAATTGGACATAATAATAATTGTTATAATAAACTGTTATTTCATTTGTTATAATAAAAAATGTTACATATTGCTCCTTTAAAGCAAGTTTTTCATGTTTCTATAGAAAGCAGTCTAAAGAGATGTTGTGCCACTCTTAAACATCTCAAATATTGTACTTTTACACTGAAAACCTAAAATTTAATTACAATTTTCAAAATTTTAAATGAAGGCATCACAGGACTATATATTTACTATATAGTTTGTTAAAATTCAGGGACTAGTGAGTGAGTGAGAGAGAGAGAAAGTGTGTGTGTGTGTGGATTTGTGTGAGAGAGAGAGAGAGAGAGAGAGAGAGAGAGAGAGAGAGAGAAAGAGAGGAGAGAGGGAGAGAGAGAGAGAGAGAGAAAGAGAAAGAGAGAGAGCGAGACACAGAGAGAGAGAGAGAGAGAGAGAGAGAGAGAGAGAGGGAGAGAGAAAGAGTGAGAGACAGAGAGAGAGAGAGAGAGAGAGAGAGAAAGAGAGAGAGACACAGAGAGAGAGAGAGAGAGAAAGAAAGAGAGAGAGAGACACACACAAACACACACAGTGAGTGAGAGAGAGAGAGAGAGAAATAGAGAGAGAGAGAGGGAGAGAGAGAGAAAGAGAGAGAGAGAAAGAGAGAGAGAGAGAGGGAGAGAGAGAGAAAGAGAGAGAGACACACAGAGAGAGAGAGAGAGAAAGAAAGAGAGAGAGAGACACACACAAACACACACAGTGAGTGAGAGAGAGAGAGAGAGAGAGGGAGAGAGAAAGAGAGAGAGAAGGGCTGTTGGAGAACTTAACCGCTATCTTCATCCCAAACGTCTCTCATTTTTGTCAGGAAAGGGCGGCCGGCCAGCAGGCCTCTCAGAGCCCAGGGGTATCGCCACAGATCTCTGATGGATGTCATTAGTTCTACATTAAAGCCCTCAAGGTTACAGCTGCAAAAATCTAAGATTACTGACGACCAAAATTAGCCGTCCGCGCTCTGACACTTCCAGCGCTCGACGGCTCAGAGGTCGCGCTGCATTTGGAACAAACAAACAGCCCTCGGTGTCGGTTTCTGTCGTACAAACGGGATAAAATTAAACCAGAAGTGAAATTAATGACATAAACGGTCGCTAATGACAGCTGCAATTGCGGCACAGTTCCGCTAGAGGTCACCAATCTGACACGGAAGTGCCCTGTCCACTGACACAGGCGTGAACCGCGTGCACAATGAGCGTCTTTGTACTGGCCGCATGACGAGGCGGGTGAAGTAAAGGACACACCTGGTGAGCCCGGGTCCGACAGCGAGGCTTCAGTTTGTGCTCCACTGTCACACATACACACCTTAACTCTTCTTTAGTCCAGCGAGAGTGACCAGCAGAGGAAACTTGACCAAACAGGAGAAACGACCACTGACGGACCTCACCAGCGCACAGCTCCAAACACAGTTTCACTGAGAGAGAGAGAGAGAGAGAGAGAGAGAGAGAGAGAAAGAGAGAGAGAGAGACAGACAAAGAGAGAGAAAGAGAGAGAGAGAGACAGAGAGAGAGAGAAAGTAAGACAGAGAGAGAGAGAGAGAGAGAAAGAGAGAGAGAGAGAGAGAGAAAGAGAGAGATAGGAGAACATGGCAGATGGAGAGAATGGTAAAGAGGGTGAACAGGTATAGAGAGAAAAGAGAAAGCGAGAGAGTGAGAGTATAAGAGAGATAGAGAGAGTGATAGAGAGAGAGAACTGGTAGAGAGAGAAAAAAGAAAGCGAGCGAGTAAGAGAGAGAGACAGGGAGAGAACGAACTGGTAGAGAGGGAGAACTGGTATAGAGAGAAAAACAAGAAAGCGAGAGAGTAAGAGTGAGAGAGAGAGAGGAGAGACGAACTGGTAGAGAGGTAGACTGGCATAAAGAGAAATATATAAGAGAAAGATAGAGAGAGAGGGAGAGAGAGAGAGGGAGAGAGTGAGAGAGAAGAGTGAGAGAGAGAGAAAGCTAGAGAGAGAGAGTGAGAGAGAGAAAGAGAGTTGCAGAGTGAGTGAGTGAGTGAGAGAGAGAGAGAGAGAGAGAGAGAGAAAGCTAGAGAGAGAGAGAGTGAGAGAGAGAAAGCTAGAGAGAGAGAGTGAGAGAGAGAAAGCTAGAGAGAGAGAGAGTGAGAGAGAGAGAGAGAGGGGGGGGGGGGTGGGGGGGGCGGGGGGGGGGGGGGGGGGGGGGGGGGGGGGGGGGGGGGGGGGGGGGGGGGGGGGGGGGGGGCGGGGGGGGGGGGGGGGGGGGGGGGGGGGGGGGGGGCGGGGGGGGGGGGGGGGGGGGGGGGGGGGGGGGGGAGAAAGGCACTTCTACTGCTCGAGCGTAAAGCGCGGCGCCGCCTCTCTTGCCGAGCAACAAGACGATAAACAGTGAGGGAAGAGAGGGAGGCTCGTAAAGTGCTGAGAGAGTTTCCCGCCTGAGGAGTAGCCTTATCCCTCTCACACACACTCACACGATAGCAGTGAGGAAGCAGCGGCGCGGCCGAGGAGTGATCAACAGCCATGTATCTGAACAGGGAGGAAGACCATAACAAAGGTGAGTGTAAATGTTGTTGTTCTGTGTGGATGTGTGTGTGGAGGACAGCACCGCTGCTCCTGCTGCTGCTGCTCCTGCTGAGGAGTCAGTGTTACAGTGTTAAGTGAGGACGCAGGTTAGCCGTTAGCAGTGTGGGGGTCACCGCCTCGGGCGGTCTGCGCTCCTCCTCCGCCGGACTGTTTGACTGTCAGCTGGACGGACACACTAATGAGCGCGTGACATTGTGATCCTCGCGCTGCGTCCGGAGAGCGGAGCCTCGCGCCCAGGCGAAGCTCTGCCCCCCCTCAAATCCAGGCACGCACAGAGGGTCTAAATCAGATGCTCCATCACGTCTGGGGGACGTGACGGCCAGCGACTTGTTGGGCTTCTCCGCGTCAGTGTGCTGAAGAAGGGTGAGACGGGGGAGCCGCTGGAGAGGAGGAGAAAACACAAGGTCAAAGCAGTCACAGCTGTAGGACAGAGTCTCTCCTTCAGCTCAGGGCTGAGGGGATCTCTCTGAAGGGGGGTGGGCTCGTCTTTAGGCGAGAATAACCCCTGTGAAGTGCTGGCTAGGAGGTGGGGGCTGTTTGTGTAGGATCATTTACCCCCGGCGCGTGTTTGTGAGGCGTGATCAGGGGCTTTTTTTCCCCTGGAACGGGGCGCTCGTCCGTCTGGTACACTTTCCTCCGGAGTCCTCCCGTGGAAAATGAATCCGCCGCGGGGCGAGAGAGAGAGAGAGAGAGAGAGAGACAGAGAGAGAGACAGAGGAGGTGATGGCAATTAGGAGCCAAACCTTCAGCTTAGCCGAGCAACACCTGCTGCTACCCGGAGACGCTCAGAGACAGAGAGACAGAGAGATAAAGAGAGAGAGAGAGAGAGAGAGAAGCAAAGTGTGCATGCGAGCGCGCGCGCTCGGTTCCCTCTGATGTGAGGTAATCGCTTAGTGTTGGGTCACTGATACGATAAGGAGGCGTGGATGGGAGTACTGTGTGTATGTGTGTGGTGTGTATGTGTGTGTGTGTGTGTGTGTTGTGGCTGACCGGACCCCAGGTCAGACCATAGTGGTCGACTTTACATCATTACAGTGCCAGCAGTTCGCATTCCTGTCCGAGCGCTGACCTTAAAGCTGAGATTTATTCACCAATAAACTATTATGAATACGCCCCCCGACATACGCAGCCTACCCATGCGCACGTCTCGCGCGCGGGCTTGTTAGCGCTCTCTCTCTCTCTCTCTCCGCTCATCCCGTCTTTTCCCCCCGCTGAGACGCGCTGCACGCGAGAAGGGCGTGTGTTTGATTGACAGCCGTCCGCGAGCCGTTAAGCGTTCTCGCGCTCTTGCATTCGCGGCGCGTACAGGGGCGCGCGCTGCGGGCGGAGCTCCCGAGCGCGAGGTGGTCACGTGCTCCTGCCCAGGCTTTTTAAGGGGCTTTTTTACTAGAGAGTCAACCGGGGAACAGCTCGTGCTCGCGCCTAGTGACGTCACGCTGACGCTCCCGGGACTGTCTGCGCTCTTGTTTTATTTATAAGCCCAATAAGAAAGCGAGCTGGAGCTGTGCTTCCTCATATACACACTCCACCTGCCACACTGGTCACACGAAAGAAAGAAAAGTTTCTCAACACTCTGGAAAGTCATTCCAAACGCCCCCCGGCCCCCTTTCCCCTGCCGTACGCTCTTCTTCTTTGCTTTTAAAAGTTTCAATGTTAAAAAAACGGCTTGCACATTATTCTTAATGGCTCTATTTGTTTTGCTCCTCCCCCTGGTTTTCTCAAGTGTGTCTGTTTATTTTTCTCTCACCTCATACTTAGTCAGTTGCTACAGTGACAGGACTTTTGCCAATGATACATAATAAGAACACCAAGAAAAGACCAGCACCTTCCTGCACCAAACCTGTTCTGATCTGAGCTGCTCAGTGCACTTGCAGTAAAGTGCTCTACCCCAGTGTTTCTAACCCAGTCCTCTGGGACCCCTAGAACCAACCCAGTTAGCCAAATTTGTCTTTCTCAGTCGTGGGCCACATCTTTGGGTGTGTATGGCTGGTCCCCGGCACAGATCTGGCCCAAACACAGTAAGGGAGCAGAATTAATGTGGCCCATTTACACCGTTGGCCCACAATATTCACACCAGAATTGGCCCACGCATAAATAATACATGAGGCAGAACTGTACACAGTTTTACAGCATCTGTCCCTATTCCGGCCCACATGCCTAACATCTGCCTGCTAGTCGACCAGTGCTCGTGAGAGAAAGCCCACAACTGTCTGCTATCTGGGAAACTGTCAAGCCTGCTGAATACCTGGTGAACTGTCTCTCTGCTGTTACTCTGCCTACGTGACTGTGCAGCCAGGTGGCTACATGCCATTTAAAAAAGAGTCATGTTGTCATTTCCTCCCTCGTCTCCATGTGTCATATGGTACAACTGGTACTTAAACCTAAACCCCAACTGTAGGACAAATCACCTGTCTGCAGATAGCAGCCTGTCTTAGACAGTGTTTATAACACAGTAGTGATTCTATCTGGACTTCCAGTGTGTGACTTCCAAACCAGGACTACCTCCATCAGAATCCAATCATTTCAGTTCCCACTTTGTTGCTTTAAAGATGCTGTGGGATGCATATATTCAGCATTATAACTTGTTCTCTGATGACTACGTACAAGTTGTGTGACTTTCAAGCTGAAAATGTGGCGTTCCATGTCCATATACAGTCTTAGGATTTGGTCATAGAATGAAACAAGCTTCCTTCTGTTTTTGGGTTTTGCTCCCAGTGTTCACATAATTACGCTGGGTCATCAGACTATGTAGTGTCTTGGGACTATGTTACCTGTACTAGCTACTCGCTTTTGATCTCGGCATCAAATAAAGTAAAAGATGAATATGAAACTTTCAATAACACGATCTGCTTCAACTGTTTAAGAGTGGGGTAAAATCACACAGCGTGGCTGCTACTTAAAGTTGCTGTTGGGGTGTTGTGATGCTAATAAAAGTGGAACTGCTCTTCAGTCTCTTCGCTTTTAAAAGCCTGCCCGATGTCATCAGAGTGAACAACAAACAACTTGGAATTCAAATGCTCCAGGATCTTGTTAGAGCTGAAGTTCACTTTTTGTTCACCAGCTCTTTTTGCAAATTGTCTGTTCCACCCTAATTGGTGGCATTATTACATTCTGGTGCCTATACAAGCCGTAGCATTTAAGGTGAAACAGAACATTTAATCATGAATACATAGGACGCAAATTTCAGCCTCATTTAAAGAAGAACATCAACCATGCTTGTTGAGAGTTATGTATTTTGGAAAGGGTATGAAATGTACCGACATCCTCTTCACAGCCTGGACGGACAGATTTTTCCACATAGTCCACCAGTTTTCATTGCTGTTGCTCCATTAATGAGTTAAAACTGGTTTTTAACAAAGGATTTTGGAATTGGTGTGTCTGTGAACTCTCCTTATTCAACTATGACAATATAAATACTAGGGCTGTGTATTGGCAAGAACGTGGCGATACAATACGTATCGTGATACGGGGGTCACGATTCAATATATCACGATATATTGCGATACTGCAAGTGATACATTGCAATTTTTCAAATCTCACTATTAAAACACACCACTGTATGGGTATGTTTGCCAATGCTTACAATAACATGGGGCCTTGTGTATCAATACTGTGTTTTGAAAATCGATACAGTATCACGAAACATAATATCCTGATATTTGATATTTTGATATTCTCTTACCCTAACAAATACTATTTTATGTTATGTAGCACCTTTAATTGCTACATGGTGCATACCGTTATCAAAATCCTATCAGTATCTGTACATGCTTTAAAAATGCTACTAAATAATTGTATTAATTTTACTGTACATCTATAGCTGTTTAGAAAAAAATGTTAAGATTCTGAGCATTGTAAATCTTGGTGTCTTTGTCTGTATCAATATTGGCATAACCAGATATCTACATGAAAAAATCAGATACTGACATTGTTCCACATTTCCCCTATTGATGCACTAATACTACAGTGTCAAGGTTCTATGCATTCAGACTAAACACTCCAGAATTCGTTGCACTAGTGTGTTATTTATTGTAAATCTTTGTTCCAAATCTAGCCTTTAATGATAGCTGGGACTTGAGAATAAACAGGGTATGAGGTTGAAATTGATCAGATTTTGTCAGGCAGTGATGCTGAACCCGTTCACTATTTAATCTGACATAGTTGACTAAAGGTGGGACTTGGTGTTTATCTCGTTGTAAATCTTACAAAGTCCTTATCGTTACTAGAGATAGACCTTTATTAAAATGTAGCTTATCTGATGGGATGCTCACATTCCTGTTCGGTGGCATATGTCCAAAAGAACCTGAATGAATCAGAATACAGAGTAACTGGGATCGAATGTCTTAGTTTTCATCAGTCACTAATGTATTTAAGCTAATTTATTCCATAACCGTATAACCCAAATGATATTACAGGGATGGCTATGACTCATGAGAACAATCTGTTGTAGATACTGCATGGCAGATACACTGAAAACGTCTGTAGGAAATTGTAATCTTTTAATGTATCGTGGCATTCTGCCACCGAGTGCGCGGCCGGTAAAAAGGACTGTTTATTTTGAGGGGTGTTTTGTGTGTGACAGGGGTCACCTGTGGCAGAATACCTTTGGTTAGTGGTGCCCAACCAACCACAGCCGCCCCGCCCTAAAATCTGGGTAGGCGAGTTCCATTTCCCTTTGTGTCAATAATAACCAAACCTTGAGAAAGCAAAAGACAGAGATTCGAAAGTGACCCAAGTTAATGGTCAAGCCATGGACTGGCATTCGCGGGCGTGCCCCTGAGTTACTAAAGTTAATGGGCTGCATTGTTCCGAAGCATACTTACATTACTGACTTATCCACCAACACAGAATGTGTAATGAGGAGACTAGTCACGCCAGTACTGACTTTCTGTATGCATAACATAATAGTGATGCATGGATGTCCAGGTGCTGGGTGTGTAGAGGTATCAGGTCAGGATCTAGTGTATCAGTATACTGGCCGAGTATGTGTGAGGAAGGGACAGATTGTGAAAGCACTGGTTCAGAATAAAACAGAAGGTGGAAATGTGTGTGTGGGGTGTCATTTCATGCCCACAGCAGAGGAGATGACAGGAGGAGTGTAATGTAGAGGAATGATTGACAGTTCATGTATTATTCATGCAGTCCTGTTGATTCGGGGGTGGGTGGGTGGTGGTGGGGGGGCAAGCCAGACAAATGGAAGGAGGAAGATAGAAAAATAGTGAAAGAGAGAAAAATTTAAATGTTACTCGCACTGTCACCATGGACAGATCGGTGAAACATTCCGATGGTGAAGGGCAGTATTCAATTTGCCCCCCCCCCAAAAAAAAAGCTAAATGCTATAGTAACAGCTCATATCTGGAAGTGCTTTAACAGGCCTGCGGCTTGCAATGACCTCCAGAAGCCCCGGGAGTTCGTTTCATTGGCATTTTGAACTGAAGAATATTACCTAAAGTCGGACTTGCATGTCACAGTAATTGGAAACCTGCAGAAAGCTATTATGTGGAGGATAACCGAGGAGAGTCATTGATTTTAAGCTCTGTTAGATCTTGCCTTGCTCTTATGGAATAAAGCACAGGCATAGTAAATTGATTCTCAACTTAAGCCTTTTAATCATCATGAATATTAGATATTGGTAGCTAATGAACACTGCTCCGTACACTGCATCTGGCTCTGTATTAAGCATCTACATCCATTTGAGTTTCTCACACTATTTTCACAGCATCTTTGAGGCCTGCTTGGCCAAGACTCATTTTCTTAATACAGTTGATTTTTATTGGCTAACACGGGTGAGGAATTGACCTTGGAGGAAGTGCAAAGTCCTCTGCGGTACATTTCCATCCTGTTTAAGTCACATTCGCCGTTCCACGCCTGTGGTGCTGTATTACTGCTACAAAGCCTTGATGTAGACAGAAGGGACTTGGCCGCTTTGAAACAGACCAAAGCCTTTCAGACTGTGAGCTCCGGTTCTCAGTGTCATTACGGAAGCAAAGTTTTGTCATTTTTCGCTTTTTAGGGTTCTCTTCCTGTCAAAGGCTTAGGCTGCCAACAGTTTAAGTATTTAGGCTCCAGTCTTAATTGTTTCTAGATGGATGTACATTATCAGTAAGGATTTGCAGAATGCGACATCTGCTTTTAGTCTAGCACTCAGCTCAGGCCGCGCCCCCCAGTGTTGAAAACTGTCCCACTAAAACACCCCCACAAGCTCTTTCAGATGCACCTGTGTGATGAGCGATTAAGTGGTTTGCTCCAATATTGATTAATGCTAATACTCACTCCAGGCTTAGAGTAAATCACAGCGCCAGCCAAATGCAATGATCTAAACGACAACTGGTTTTCATAAGGATGACTCAGTAATATCACTGGCAACCAGGCTGGAGTTTTTATTTATTTCATAAATCAGCTGGTCATTCTGGCATCAGTGTAGCATCACAGATTATTATTGTTACTGGTAGTCATTAATATTACTGGATTATAATTGCTGGTAGTCATTAATATTAGTCCCAAAGGTCAGTCTCGTGTCATCATTTACAGCATATTTGAGTTTTAAGGATTCTGTTTACATTTAAAAATATTAATTAGTTGATTAAACGTTTAATATGTTATATTTCAGGGTGGGTTTTTGACCCCCTCTATTGTCCTGTAGAAGCAGGTTGTTTGCATGCTTCCTGTCTGTCTTTGGCTTGTTTTAAAGGGTATCTAATAACAAATTGCTGTACCTTTATATGCATGGCTGTGTAGTCAGGGTGAATTGAACAGATAATTGAGGGTAGAAACAAAGGACTCTCTCAACCGGAGGAGTGAAAGGGGTGGAGAAAACAAACGTTTCAGAAAGGTTTGTAGTGAAGAACAGAGGCAAGGAATAAAAAATAAAGACTAAGATGCCTGTACTGAGACTAGAAATGGAATATCATTGTTGATGGGTGTTGATATTGGACCTGTATCAGCAGTACAGCAGTTTTAAAGCTTATCAGATTTTAAAGAAGGTATTACTCAAGGTGATTTGATGTCAGTATTGGTATCAGCGGGGGCGTTTTATTGCAGGGGTTTACCTGGACTGATCTATTTATTCCCCCTTCCACTTGGGCCTACTTAGGTTGATCACAGGCTTATCCAATCAAATAGAGAAATAATGTATTAATTAATCAAATTTGTTTGTTTGTTGAGTGAAAGTTTGCTTTGTTTTCTGCAAGTACTCTCACTGTATTATGGTCAGTCAAATCAGTACGCTCTCTGCCAGCCCTCCTATCACTGCACCAAAACTGCTTTATCCCTTAAACCTTCAGTTAAACAATAAAACTGCAGGCATTAAAGTGAGATCGTTCTGTTTTCTATCCATCCAAAGCCAAAAAATGTTGTTGCGGTTGTCAGTTGTCTGTGAATTTGGTGTGTACAATGCCTTTTACTGCAAAAGCTGAAACAGGCTTCATTAAAATGTCAAAGCAGACAGCTAACGTTACTTCAGCACAACCTGAACGGACGTGCTTCATGCTCACTGTGGCAGAATGTTTTTGGCTTAGATGATTAGGTACAGATGTTGCATAGTAAAAGTGCTGCAGTGCTGTGTTTTCAAACATCAGGTTTGTTGAATTGAGCAGATTAACAATGCCTTTTTACCCAAACTTACTGTTTTGGAACTGACTTCTTATTTACTTTTTTCTTATTTGAATTCTCCCTTTTACCCTAATGTCGCAACAGCTACAGGTGCCATGTGTGTAACTGTGATCCCATTTAGGGTGGAATTGAAAATTTGAAAGAGAACCTGGGGAAGCAATGAACTGCCTTTACTGCAAATTTCCAACCATGACCTCTGTGGCATTTGACGGTCTGATGACAGTGCTGGAGTCACTGAATGGCAGCGGCAATGGGTGCACCTTTATTAAGAAAAAACAAAGGTTTTAAGGCTTTGGTGTGTAACTATACCCATAGGATCCATGACCACCTGCAGGCTCGGGCCCACTGGCAGCTGAAAGTGCCCCTGGGCATCAGAAAAGAAAAAACGGTTTCGTGTCATCTCTCCTGGAAACACCTGCGGGTACTGATAATAGCGAAAATGTTGTTTCTGGCCTCAGCTCTGCACCTAAAGAGAACAGCGGGGCTATACAGCAGACTCTGCAGGTTGTTTAAAGCTCCACCATGCAAGTTCTCAGGTGGAACATGTGGAAAAATGTTGAAAGAGTCTTCACAGAGAACGCATGTACTCTTATGATGCAAGTGATTGAGCTCCTTCTTTGCTATTGAGACCTAAATATTAAACCCGGACCTTTTATTTAAGCTTGAATGTGTGACCTTAATATGAAAAGACGCCCACAAAACCACAAAATTCCACCCAACATATTTAACACTTAGAAATCACACTTTCAGACTTCACAGGGTAACTTGCAATAGCGCAAGCACAATATATTTTAGTGTGATTTTCTTCTCCTGACTCAGCAATGTTACTTCTTCAGTTTCAACACACACACAAATAAGCAATCGTACACAGTGCAGCTTTAAAGACTATTAAAAGACCTTTGAAAGACATGTTTTGTAAGACATTGGTTATTGTCTCTAAAATGCTGCATGCAGTATTTTGCTTCTCTTACAAACTATTTAGGTAAAAAGTCTCAAAACTCAAACTATAAAATCTCAAGCAGGAGGAAACCAGTATGTGTATTCGGTTCTGTATTGTTCTGCACAGGCTAGTGCAGTATTTCATCAGCTCAGTGCTTCTACCTGTCACTACCACAATAACTCCCCTAACCGGGGCCCGATGCCACCAATCCCACCCCTGGGCTCCACCCACCTTTTGAGAAGGCCCTGAGGGGAGGAGTGTATGTGTGTGTGGTGTTATGGCTCAATTACAAACACATTATAGTCCAATGATGATAATATAACAGAAGTGGAGAGAGATCCAGTGGAAAGCTGCTGAAGAAAAGTCACTTTGCACTGTGAGTAGAGCCCCCTGAGGGATCAGGTACTACCAGCTACCATCATATCTGCTTTGTCTGCAGCTGGGAATGGTGTGTTAGTGTTGGGACATTGACTTAATTAGTGTGTGTCGGTGTGTCATGTTTAAAAAAGAGAGACAGAGAAATGTCAGACATCAAAGGGAGTTTGAGAGATTATTGCTGTACTCTGTAACAGAAACTAATTGCAACTATTGTGCATAAGCACCTGCTTTCTGTGTGTGTGTGTGTGTGTGTGTGTGTGTACTCGAGTGTTCAAAGACAGCCTGATTCTCGTCTGAGTCGCATACAGTAATAAGAATGCAATACTGTAATAACCTGAAGGATTGGATAGAAAGCAAGTGTGACGAGAAGAAGCTCGAGCAGAGAGAAGCAGCTCCTGTCCTCTCTTTTTTCTCAAGGAACAAAGGAGCCATGAAATAAGTCAGGTAAGGTAATACAGTAGTGTGGTTATTGTGGCGTAATGAAGATATTTTTGAATAGCTTTACATAATGTGACCGCGGGTCACAGCATGTCTTGCAGGAGAGCAACTGCAAAACGACTCTGGGTAAATTGGTTGCTCTCCAGGGTGCTGAACGCCACACGACTGGACGCCGCTTGGGATGCTGCTCCTAATCACCCAAAGCTGAAGTCACTCACTTCTATATCTGCACGGACAATAGTGAGCTGAGTGAAGATGTGACAGGCACTCATGTTTGTCTTGTTCCGAGTCTAAAGAAGAAGGTGCTGTCTACTACTGCCTTTAGAAGCTTGCTTTAGATTCTCTAGGGACATCTACAGCAGTGTGTCTCAGACGTGGTCCTGGAGGCACACTGCCTTGCTGGTTTATGTGTTTTTCATGTTCCCAACACACCTGATCCAACTAATCAGCTCATGTAACAGCCTATCATTGAGTGGGGGTGGGTGTGTTAAGACAGGGAAAGCACTAAAACGTGCAGGACACTGGGCCTCCAGGACCAAGGTTGAGAAACAGTGCTCTAGAGAACCCTGCCTTCTCTTTCTGAATCATGTGTCCCTCTGGGGTTTTCTACAGCAATTCTCTGCACTTGTGTAATTGTGTTCTGACCTAGCATGATTTCTCACACTGCTGAAGAATGCAGGCAATTAAAAAAAGTTAGCTGTTCATCTTTGCTCTAGAAATAGCCTTGATGGAACAAGTGGTTGAGGCTTTGTAGCAGAACAGTATTCAGCAGCAGGAAGTTACTCTTGGCATATTCCAAGGACTAAAGTAAATCTCACAGGCTTTTATCGTGACCTTGCTGTAGCCCAGAAAAACGCTGAAAGAAATACACAGCCCATAAGAAAAACAGCAAAGTGCCTTAGTAAAAATTGCGAGGTAGGTGCTGAGGTCTCTACCCCCTCAGTTGATCATCTAGAGCTGATTCTGGGACAGAGAGGATACATATCCTCAGCATTTGTTAGAGCTGTTTGGCTCCACTTGTTTATTTCAGTCATTACCAAATGCTGCCTCAGTACTAGATGAAACCAGAGAACATAGGCTTACAGCACTAGACCATCTCCTGTGTATTACAAGGATCTGGCTCTACATTGAGAACCTGACTCTGGATGAGATACCAGACAGTGTGGCCATACACACATACAAAGAGGGTTCTTAGAGGGTTCTTTACCAAAGAAAATGGCCATTTGTAGAACCATGGGCACTTAAAGAACCAATGTGTATGTTGTTTTCTGGGTTTACATGCCCTGGGAATCCAGTAAATGGAGGCCAAAGTAGGAATCCATGAAGGTCACCCTATCCATGATGTTGGGAAAGCAATAAAAGCCAGTAGTCCTAAGTGCCTTTTACAACCGATTTTGTCACAAAGCAACTTTACAGAAAAATTTAAATAAAGGCCTTGCACAAAGGAAGATGTTGTTTTCTACATTAGTTCAGGAGACGAGCCAAAGCCCACCAAGCCAGAGCCCAAGCCAGCTATGCCTATGCCAAGGCATGGCTTGCTAGCTAGAGGCCAGTGAAAATCCTTGTGGATTCCAGCTGCCTAATCAGTGTAACGTGCCCTTCTGCTGGTTCCCGAGTTCAGCTAGTGGACAAAATGTCCCTAATTTTTTTTTCTGTGCACAGTGATTGTCAAACTGAGAAAGAGGAAGCTGAGGTTAAGGGCACAGAGTGAGTGACCAGTTATAGTGGGACTTATTATGACTAACATTTTCACCACTTGGAAAGTAATTTCTCAGGCTTTAATGAGCAGTCCAACACCTTATTGGCAAAGATGACCGAGACCTCCTAACGACTACAGGGTGACCCTCAGTGTTCAACGTTTTGGGCCTTGTTAGCTTATAAAGGGTCAAGAGCTGACACCTCATTACCCACTATCAGATGTGTTTATACAGGCTCAGAAACAGGGTAATTATACCGTTTCAAAGTTTTGTTGAATGAAGACCCTATGATGGACCAAATCATGTATCTACTACAAAGCTACTATTTAGGTGGACACTTCCCCAAGTACATGGTCTAAACGACTAACTGAATAAGGAACAGTTTCTCACAGTTAAGGCCAAGCCGTGGATAACCTTCTCCATTTACAGTACCTTAAATATCAGATCAGAAGGGGCCTGCTGCAGCCTCAACATCTTGTCCTTCAACACTTCTCCTCTCAGACCTGCTGAAAAAGACCAAAAATGACTGAAAAAGCAAGAGCCTTTACCAGAACTTCTCAGAAATGCTGGTTTTAACAGGCATTTCTTGTTAAGACTGCCCCTGCACAGGGGTTTTATAGGAAAGAACTCTTTTTTATGAGACTATGGAGCCATGGCATGGTAGGTCCTCCATCAGATAGGTTTGATAAGAAGTGTATTTCTATCTAACAGGAAAGTTGTTCACCTGAGTTACAGAATGTGCTGGCCACTGGTACAGGTTGTGGTCTTTTTCAGTGAATGGCTTGTGCGAAGGACAATAAGGCGTGGATCAGCAGGTTTCTTCTCTTTATAGGACGTCTTGTGTCAAATGAGGCACTGGGCTGATTCCCAGTACAGCAGCATGGAAGGGCTTTCCCATTAACACTACGTGAGGTCAGGTCTGTCCTGCTTTCTTGGATTATCTCTTTGAAGGAGGGAGGTGGGGGTGCTACTGAAATGGCAGACTGTGTGGCAGAAGGGGTTGGTGACACTCCGAGGGAGTCCGCTACTCTTCAGTGTGCTGAACTCTGGCCACAAGACCGGATTCAGCAGCACTGTTTGGGACTGCCCTCAACCATGTGGAACAGGAAAGGAGACATGGCTGGCGGCTCCTGATTACCCCAGCTTTATCCACTCACCTCCCCATCAGACTGGCCACAAAAGCTCTGCGCAGATGATAGCAAGGTGAGTGGAAAATGAGATGAGCACTCGCATCTCTTTTCTTCTCTATTACACAGACACTACCGAGTCGAACAAAGAAGAAGCAGCCTATCAACACACAAAGAACTCTGCGTTCTCTTTCCAAATACTGTGAAATAATCTCTGGGGTTTGGCTTTGGAGATGCCACAATAGCCCCTCTGTTTGGTTTTGTTCTGTCCTCACAATTTTGCTTGTTGAAGCATGAATTTTGTAGTGAATCTGAAAACCAATGTTCAGCTCAATCCTGCATGAAATGTGGCTGACTGAGTCATATGTGTATGTAAACTACTGGTGACCGTGGTCAGTACACACAAAGCACAAAATCAGAAATGATGTTAATTTATGATTGTAGTCAGTTATGGGTTATATAACTAAGAAATCTATGCACAATGCAAAACTGCATTACAACAAATTATCATTTTAATGTGACATCAGTGGTCAACCCTGATCACTGTATTAACTGGTGGCATTAACTGGCCAAGGGAGTCCCAATGAGGATATACCGCAGCTGCATTGTTTGAACACCACATGTGCAAACAGTCAGCACCGACAACTCACTGCAGCCTGCAAACGTCATACCCTACACTCTTCACGACCCCCTGATCTAACCCCACTAGTAAAGCAGGGAACAGCTTGGATACGGTGAAATCATTTCATTGTATTCAGATGCTGCTTAAAATATTATAATAATAAATTGTAAAATTAAGGAATCAAATTTAGAAGTGTAGGTTAGATTTGGAAGGTAGCAGGGACAGTTAGTCAGTCTGGGGGTCCCACTCCAGAAAATGTTTGAAATTGTATTTGTATTGATGATGAAAATGATGGGGGCCCACAGAAATGTTGGGCCCTATAAAAAAAAATATTGCCTGCATCCTCACCCGCATAGTCTGTGATTGTGTAGATTGTGATTGTAGCTCCAACAAAACATATTTAATGATCCAAAGCTTGAGAATTTATCTTTTGCAGTCTAGTGTCATTCATCTAATACTTACTAATGTGTGGTGGGTGGGAGGTGAGTGAGTGGCGTTGCAGATAGGGGATTTAAAACTGGTGAGGACAGAATAACAAACTGGAAAAACTGGAATAAGTACTAATGCTCCTCTTGTTTGGCCAGCAGGTGTAATGTCAACACGAAAAGTGAAAGAACAGAACTAGCACACAACAATCCTGTAGCACATTCTGCCACAATGTCATTGAGTTTGCTACTATCTGTTAATGCTAGTATGCTAAGTAGACTATACTAGCTAGTAAAGAGTTAATATGACTGTATATATGACTATAAAGCTATTTCTGTTTGTACAGTGCTATTGTTAGCAAGGCTATCACAATTCCTGATTTATATGGACCGGACAGCTGATTCATGTCATTGGATGAATGTGATGTGTTTAATTTAATACTGGTACCATAACGTCATGATTGTTAAAGCACCTGCAAGCAGACAGAGGGTGATGTTCCCTCCTCTGACTAAACACTGAGCTGTTGTCATCCTTAATGCTCTCGGCTCCAGCAGTCACATCGCTGTGTGTTTAGGTGAGAGCAAAGTCAGCAAACACCCATAGAAACTCTATTTCTCACCCAGTGGGCACATGAGGTGGTTAATTCTTTGAAGAGCGAATGGATTTTTTAAAATTCCGACACACATGCAATTAATAGGTCATCAAAATAATAGACAATTTTAGCTCATCCAAAAAAACTTTTACGCTTATGATCAAATTAAATCGTAGGCTGAGTGTATTGCTACCACTGCAGTGAATTGGTAGAACAGCTTTCAGGTATGCTTTGCTGTTAGTCCCCCAAGCCAGTGGAACCTGGGTGCATGACCTACTCTAGGAACGCCTTGTTTACTCTCCATTTTCATTTATTGTAATTCACTGCATTATTAAAGGCCACAGCCAAATACCTCCAAACAAATTTCAACATTCTGCAAGAAAAACACTGAAAAACCAACCAATTTCAAATAATCAGAAAAGAATATATGCAATGTCTGCCGGACTCGTCATTAGGGCGGAGTTAAGGATCTCTCTGTCTTTGCTCAGTGTAAGTGCTCTGATCTCCTTCTCCTCTCCGTATTTTTGTTCTGTTTGTTCAGTGAGGAATATCTCCAGACAGTCCGACAGTGGGGATTTGGGAAGTGTGCAGGATTAGTGTGTATCAGTGTGAGTGAGCGAGTGAGTGAAAGAGAGAGAGAGAGAAGAGAGAACGCCCTGGAGCGGTCAACTTGTGAAGGTCATAGGAAGGAGAAAGAAGGTGTGTGTATGAACGCGTGTGTGAAAGAGGACAGGAGAAATAAACAGAGGAATGAAGGTGCGGGAGGATTTAGAAGGTTTTATGGTTTGAGGTGAAAGAGAGGTGAGAGCTTTTTTGAGGAATGAGGAAGCCTTGAAAACAGCAGGAGGAGAGAGATTGAGGAGAGAGAATGTGAGAGAGGTGAGAGACGCTGTTTGTGTGATGATGTCTCGAGGCGTAATGCTCGGTGCATTATTTGGTGTGTAATGTATGTGTTATGCGAGTGATGGAGTGAAGGATGTAGAGCCGGAGAGAGAGTGAGAGACAGGCCTGATGTATATGTGAATGGATGGCGGGCGGTTTGTGTGCATGCACGTGCATTATGTTATGTAACCCACTCTCGTTCAGTGACATCACACATGGAATTCTCTTCTCTGGAATTCTCTTCTCTGGAATTCTCTTCTTTTCTCTTCTTCCAATCACTTGTTGTTCTTTTTTTTCTTATTTTCCAATCTATTGTTCTTCTCTTCTTCCAATCTCTTGTTCTTCTTTCCAATATCATGTTCTTCTCTTCTTCCAATTGCTTGTTCTTCTTCTTTCTTTACTTTCCAATCTCTTGTTCATCTCTTCTTTTCTCTTCTTCCAATCTTTTGTTCTTCTTTTCTCTTCTCTTCTTATCTTCCAGGTGCTTGTTCTTCTTTTCTTATTTTCCAATCTCTTCTCTTCTTTTCTCCTCTCTTCTTCTATCTTTTTTCATCTGTTCTTGTCTTCTCTTCTGCTACTATTTTCCAATCTCTTCTTTTCTGATCTCTTGTTCTCGTTTTCTCCTGTTCTTCTTTATCTCTTCCCTTTCCTTCTTGTTCTACCTACCCAGCTCCTTCTCTTCTCTTCTCTTCTCTTCTCTTTTTATCTGTTGTTCTTGTCTTCTCTTCTGCTACTATTTTCCAATCTCTTCTTTTCTGATCTCTTGTTCGTCTCGTTTTCTCCTGTTCTTCTAATCTCTTCCCTTTCCTTCTTGTCCTACCTACCCAGCTCCTTATCGTCTCTTCTCTTCTCTTCTCTTCTCTTCTCTTCTCTTCTCTTCTCTTCTCTTCTCTTCTCTTCTCTTCTCTTCTCTTCTCATTTTCCAATCTCTTCTCTTCTTTTCTCTTCTCTTCTCTTCTCATTTTCCAATCTCTTCTCTTTTCTTTTTTCTTCTCTTCTTTTCTCTTCTCTTCTTATTTTCCAATCTCTTCTATTTTCTTCTCTTGTTCTTCTCATCTCTCGATGGTATGAATGAGTGTAAAAGGGGAAAAAAAACATGAGGCCTATAAAACAGTGACAAAACACCCAGCTGCAAAAGCAACATGATAATGAAAGACTCTGGAGGTGTGACTGCTCCAGTCTACTTCAACATCTGCCAGGCTTTGATTAGTGAGAGTGTGTGTGTTGCGAGCAGGAGAGTGAGAGAGTGAGTGTGTCGGCGGTGTTGAGGCTTGTCATGTTAGCGTGCAGTGCTTTTGAAGAGCTGAGGAAGGGAAAACGGGGAATCTTTTAATCAGTTTCCTCGTGGGGGAACAAAGACACTCTTAAGGGACTGTGCAGGGAAGGAGTGCATCAGTGGATGGGTTTCAGTGTTTACTCGTGATCTGTATCTGATGAAATGTGTGAGCTATGTATATATGAGATGTGTTTGCGTGCGGGCCTGTTTTTCTCTGCCTGCGTGTGTTTGTGTGTGTTTGTGTGTGGGTGCGTGTGTGTGGCGGGACATTACGTGCTCTTATCTGTCTCCAGCAGCAGTGCAGAGTGGAGATGCATTTCCATAGGTCAGAGTTCAAACGGAGACAGAGAGATGATGTCAACAGCTTCTCCCTGCGCTGCTGCGTCTTACCACAAAGAGGCTTTTACAGGCGCAGAGTTAGATTGGAGGAATATTCTCCTTATAGGAACCAGCACTTTATCCAGTTAATGCGTGAAATGTTGTGCGATTGTGTGCAATGTACCATCATCCGATTGCGGCCCCTCGCCATCGCCAATCGGCAATAGTGTTGCGGAGGGCACGCAGTGTCAGGCGAGAAATAGATGCTTAAAAAAATAAATAAATAAAATAAAACTATAAAAACAAACAAGGTCTCAATGTGTTTTCTGCCACAAACACTGCCAGAGAGGATGCCATTAACCTACAGAGCCTTTCTCCATTAACCCATTTGAGCATGACAAGTGATGCAGTAAGACCATAGAGCGTTCTTTGTGTTAATAATAAAAACTTTGAGTCTCTTGTCAGAAACATATTAAGCCAACGTTTTTCTAACTTGGCTTGATATATTTTGGTAAGGTTGCACTGTTACAGCCCATAAATCACTTGTTTCATGTTATTAGGCTGAGATATGTGCTGTTTTGTTTTAGATTTGAACAACTCCGATGGCACCACAGTGTTAGCCACTTAAGCTCCTGTTCGTGTTTTGAGAGGAGAGGTGTTCTATGGGTGGAGCACTGCAGCAGCTCTTTATTTGATTCACAAGCACGACCACAGAAAAACAAAGCTGCCTCAGCTGCCTCGCCACGCCGTACAACGCTCTGAGGCCAAACGCCATGTCATGGCTGATATAGAACATGGACTGCTCATTAAAAAAACAAAAACACAGATTATGAAGCTTTTGCACATCTTAAAGAGATGCCTTCTCACATTTTCCTGACTTGACAGCCATTAGAATTATGGATTCTCAGCGTGGAGTCTAATCATACATCCCCGTCTTATATCCCTCGGTTTCAGCTCATGATTTATTGGAAGACTTACACATGAGAGAGCCATCAATCAGTACCTCTGGTAGGAACCTCAAAAGACATAGGTGGACGCATACATGTGTTTAGCTTAAATATATTTGCAACAAAGCTTGTACTCATCTGAATTCAAATCAATGACAGGTTTTGAACAAAGGTAAAGCGTCTTCGGGAAGTGAAACCAGGACGGGGACGAGAGATTGGTCTTCGCGTCATCCTCAACTGGCTCAAGGCTAAAAGCTTTTGCAGTTGTGACTACTGCTGTATAACCTGCTTTAACACTGTGTTTGTGTGTGTGTGTATGTGAGAGAGAGAGAGGGAGGGAGAGAGAGAGAGAGAGAGAGAGGGGAGGATCTGGCAGTGTGGTTAGACGGACAGATTGTGCTGAGTGAATGCCATCTCCTCAGCCTGGTTGCTTGATCGCACTCACATTCTCCCTCTCTCCTCACACTCTTAATAACTTTTCATCCATCCATCCATCCATCCATCCATCCGAGCTATATCTTCTTACCCTACAGCTTTTTACTTCAACTTCAGCATTTTTATTTGAACGTTTTATAGCTTTAGTTGATCCTGAGCACATGGATCATTGCTCCTGAGGGGCAAGAGGGAGAGAGAGTGAGAGAGAGCGAGAGAACGAGAGAGGGAGAGAGAGAGAGAGAGAGAGAACGAGAGAGAGAGAGAATATTATGCTCTTTGAAGCTCACATGCTCTTACACTTTATTCTATATGATGTTCTGCAAGGCATTTAAATATATATTTATGTATCTAATTATTAATCTAGGTCTAGTTTATTGCCGGCGTGGTTCAGTGTTCTGGAAGGCCGTGATTATTCAGAGAATGGGGATTTGTAATGTGCGCACACACAGATACAGCCATTGTTACATTGCATTATGTGTGTTTTGTTTCCTGTCTTCCTTCAATAAGACGTTGCCCTCAGTTTTCCTGCAGGCCAGCTTGTTATTTACTGGGCTGCTTTTTCATTTCTCACCACCCCTATTACTGTTTCCTCCTCCCTCTCACGCAGAAGAGAAGATAGAGTCATAGCTACAGCACTTCAGTAGTTTGATAAGGCTGTTAAGTGTGACTAACAACAGCCTCAAATTCTTGCACCTGCAATGTGATGGATAATTATGTTTATAAGCGTTTATTTCCGGATCGTTCGTTAAAATGAACATGCTTTGCTGAGCCGGCTGAGTTTTCTGAACTGATGCAGGTAATCAGTGATACTTGTTTCTGCACCACAGATAGATTTGAAACCAACTATTAACAGACATTATAGATAGAAAACCTTTTAATCTATCCTCTTGTATATCATCAATGTCCAAAGTATCTCCAAAATAGTAACTTTACAGTAGAGGCTAAAGAAATTGGCTTACTTTTAATTTAAGATAATGTAAGGAGGTTTTTTTTAATGATTTGGGAGCATTTCTATTGGTCCATTCATCATGACATATTCACAGGATATAAAAAGCAGTGTTTAAATGATGCAGAAAAATAAAAATGATCTAAAATCAAAAAATGGTGTTTTCTTTAATATACATTCTCATCATTTCGCTTTTTCAGACCCTTTACTGAAATGAAAGGTAGATGAAACCAGCCATCATCATCATCATGTACTGCCATCATTGATTGATAATTTCAGTCTAGACAAATATTTTGTCTCGTTCATTGTATTAGACAATAGCTAATGGTCATTTATGTACAGTAGAATGTTTTGTGGACTCTGCTGCCCACTAGTGGACGGAGCTGAGGAGGAGGGATGAGTGGGGGGTGGGGTGAGCAGAGTGGTGAAGATGAAAAGAGAGGACAGGAGAATGAATCGGAGCAGTCAGGTGAAAGAGGAATGGCTGACGTATAAAGTGCTGACGAGGAAGACCGAGCCCACACATATGGTCGTTAGGATGCGTGCGGGTGCACACAAATGGACAGCACAAACAGATGTCTGTGTACGGCAACATATTGCTGTGTGCATGCTTTCCTGCAAACAGAGGGACAGACTTCCATCAGCACATGCTATAATACCTCATCTATAGGGAGCGCCATCATCACACTGGCAGGTCAAATGACAGGAGGATGAAGCATGCACACGCTTGTGCATACATGAACACAATCAGATACATACTGAGTCTCCGGTGAATGTCAACATCACGAGTGCATATACTGCAATCATCCTGTTCATGAGTGAGATGGCAAAGAAGGAAGTCTGAATACAGGTGGAGAGAGATTGTACACATTGATAAGGCAGAGAACTGTGTATGCACATATAGCCCAAACAGACCAGATCCCCGAGAGACAGCTAGAACATCAGACCGAGACATTCTCTCCCCCATTCTGCTTTCTTTCTCACTACATATGCACACACACACACACACACACACACACACATTTGCATGCCGTGCTTTGTTCCCACTCTTGATCCTTCACCAGTTGGACAGCTATGTTCCAGAGCTTCTCTCATTACTTTCCATTTCAGGCACACAGACTCACATACACACTAGAAAGAAAAAGACACAGATGGCATGAGACACAGAAGTAGAAAAAGAAAAAGAAGAAAAAGAGGAATGTGCCTTTGTTTGCCTTTGTACATGAATTCCACGTCGCTGTTTGTACACATTTACTCCTGGAATATTAATTTTTTGAAAAAATGTGGTCTCTATTCTTAGCAAACGCAGCCACATGACAGCAACTCATGGAGTTTAAAGAGTTCCTCTCCTGGGCACAGAGGTGGTAGGTAGATTATTGTATGTGCAGTGACTCGTATGTGACTCATTCACAGCTCATTCGCACTTCTTGTCAGCGCTGGGTGCTCGTTTGGAGCTGTGGATGGCTGCCCTCAGCTCTGATGTTAATCTGCTAGTCTGGGCAGGGCTCTGAAGCACTGGATGCTGGTTTGAGGCCCTGGGTGAATGTTTGGGACTCTGGATGTTGAGCTGGATCTGAAGTTCGGGAGACTGCTTTGGATCCCTGGAAGGTTGTGTAGAGCTCAGGTCTGGTGAACTGGAGACTGAGATCTGGATTGTGATTTTGAGTTTCCAGCTCTAGATGTTGGGTAATCTATGAAGACCAGTGTAGAGGTCTAGAGACTGGTCTGGAGCTGTGGATGGCCATCTATAGCAATGAATGAAATGTTGGAGTTCTGAACTCTTTGAAGATCTGGGTGAAAACCTTCTGGAGTCTTGTGAATGAGGCTGGGGATGGAGCTCTAGACATTGGTCTGGAGTTTTAGATGCTAGTTTTCAGTGCTGGATGCTTTTCTGGAGAAGTGTGGCCCTAAACATGTAATTGCAGACCACACACCTAAAGCTACTCATTCAGAAATGAGCCCTCAATGTTAATTTTTAGCTGGTATGCTGGTATGATGGCTCAGGATTCTGTACATGGCCAGTATCATCCCCAGAAGCTAGGGACAGTGCGGTGCTTTTTCCTTTACCAGTAGGCCTTTATTAATCAGTCCATGTGGATTCATAGGAAGTCAAGCAAGCAGCATTCTCCTCTGCAGGTGGTCAAAAATATTACATCAAGACTTGACATTAATGTTTGTCTGCCTCGTCAAGTAAATAAACAAGCAAACAGGCTAACAAATAGTTTACTATTAACAAGATAACCTCAGCATATACTTGAAATGTAGAAAAGGATAGAATAGAATAAATGGAATCGTTATTGTCGGTTGCCACAAAATATTTTAGCGTGTGGCATCTGACAATATAGATATCGGCCCATTCTATATAGGTCATTCTGTTCTACAGAGGTAACAAGCAGCAATTTTAATAAAATAAATATTTTATTTTATTTATTTTACTAGTATTGCTGCTCTTGTAACCTCTGTAGGATTCCCATTAGAGCAGCCTGCAGAGGTGGATGCTCTGTGGTTACGAATAGCAAATACGTTTATTTCTGCACCAGGCCTGAGGGCTTTGCTTTAGCAGCAACAGCTAAGCTATTCAGTGAAAATGTTTTCAAAACCTCCACATCCTGACCAAGTGCCTGGTAAAGCTCTGAAACCATTCAGTCCGAGGGTTAACTCTGACCCACAGGCCTAAGAGGGAGCGAGAATGTATTCCTGCTTGGAGGAATGAATTTGACTGTGAAGAATAAGGAATGTTTTGCATTACTTGTCATGCAGGCACTCACCTTGACTGAAAAGTTAATAACCAGATTATCCAGAAAGCACACAGCTTGATCACCATACGTGTTAGAATTGTGTTTATTTGGTAACCTTGGAGTTATTGACCTTTTTTTCTTCAGACAAAAATGTACTTGTGCATATGACAGGTCCAAACCTTGTTCCTGGCCAGTATTGCAGAAAGCCTGCTATTCCAGCCTGGAGCTAAACAAATTTGTCTCCCGAGGAAGTCCACAGTAAGCAAAAAATAAACAAGGCTCATTTATAGATGCCCACTGTACTATATATCTGTTTCACCTGCAGCGTAAGGGTTTGTATCACGTTCCCTGCTGTTTGTACCACACTCAGAATTTCCTGTACGAGCAGTGACGCATGCTGTAACTCAGCCCAGTCCTCTATTACAGCGCTTTCATTGTCCCAGTAATTACAGTGTCAATATTGAATCCCAGACTCACTGCAGTCCATCTTTACTTAGACCAGTGGGCCACACTACTATAAACATACACACTGTAAACACTACAGCATTAAACACATCCTCTCCACTTTTACCAGTACAGATCATCCAAGTTACATGGTACTTTCATTTTTTATGTGCGAGTGCAAATGTAGCAGTGAGTATGTGTGTGTCAGCCTAGCAGTAATATGTATAAATTCTCATTGTTTGTTTTGATCATTTCTGGTTGTTTTTCTCTGTATTTGTATCTCATGTACAACTGTTCATAATTTCTTAAGTAGGTCTTAAAGTAGGTCTTTTATACTTTTCTGGTTTTCGTCTTTCCTTCACTGTGTTACGTAGCATCTTGTGAACGTCTGTAACATTATAAGGGCCAAGGTACATGCCATAGGGAGAAACTCTTTCCCACAGAAACCAGCTGCCTGAAACACCTCGTTGGATTTTCGTCCCTATTTTTTGTTACAAGATGATGTCATCCAATAAGACAATCCTTATTGGCTTTCCCCTTCTCTGGCAGTTGACCAGCCAAAACAGAATGGCTGAGTTGCCCAATTAGAACACACTGGCTCATCAGGAGTCGGGGTTTAAAGACACAGGAGCTCTAACTGGGTGTTTCATACAGAGGGTGAATACAGATGTACAGTATGAGAGAAATAATGTACGTTTGGAACACTGAAGCAAACCAATCTATTCCAGTAGATCACAAAAAAAGTATGAACACTGAAAATCAGCAAAACAGACCCCCTTTAGAGTATCTGCTTTTTATCTGTAAATCATATTTAAGGCTCTTTGTGTCGGGATGGACTGATATGGGAACTGTGGACCGAAGCCAAGACCTTATCATCTTTCACATACCTATATCTACAGATGCTGATGCCAATGCATGAACATTTAAGAAATATAGAAATTGAGGCTGCACTACAGAGCTGCACTACAGAGAATTATTTACAGAGGGTTACAAATAAGGTGAAAGAATAAAACTGCAGGTATTTTAGATCATTATTCCAGTGTCACCTAAACATTTCTTAACAAACCACGCAATCAAATATCATTGTGCACCCCTGCTGCTCGTGTGAATGTACACAGGGGTTCCGTGCATGTAGTTGTGAATGTGAGCTTGGTTATAATAGAGAAGGAAAGAGAGAAAGAGAGTGTGTGATGAGAGAGAAGACTCATAGTCATCTAGCCTGCCCCTTTCTATCCTAATGCAAAATAAATGCTATTATTATTACGTAACAAGAGCGCACGCGCCCGCACGGCTGATAATTACACTGCTAATATTATCTGTGTGTGATATGCCTATACCCTGGGTGATAAAGCTCATTATCAGATACAGGCCTGTATGTGAGTGGATGGCTCATAACTACAGTGTTTTGCATTAGCTTAGGCTTAGAGAGGGGTAGAATGTAGTACATGTATATGTGTATTTAGTATGTTACGCTGGATTTGTGTGTGTACATCAGAGAGAGAGAGAGAGATAGTAAAAATGAGTAAGTAAGCAAGAGAGATAATTAGAAGGCATAGGAATGTGTCACAGCTCTATCGCTGACTCCCTAGCCTTTCTCTTATACCGCTGTCATCACATGCTTATTAGACCTGAATGTGTTCGTGAGTGTGAGAGAGTGTTAATGACTGCCTCTCTCCCTTAAGGGTCTTTACATTTCTCTCTCCTGCGTTCTCCGCACTCTTTTTACCTCATTTTAAAAACACAGTCAATATAACACTCTTCTACCATTATTCACTCCTTTCTCACATGACCTATTTTATTGCTTTGCATGGCGAACATTGATTTGATTTATTGATTTGTACATATAGGGTGACCAGTCAGTGTACATTTAGCCGGTTGAGATGTAATGTAGCTCTAGCATGAATTGTAATAAAAATGTAAATATGTAGGGCAACTTCAATTTCTGAAGAGAAAGTGAAAGTGAAGCAAAGACACAGCAGAGCAAGGCACTGGGTAATGTTTTCTGGAAGAAAGTAGGACGTAAAGACGAGCGAAGAATGGTTTGTTGTTTTATATAGAATGGAAATGATACACAGAATCCAGAAGTGAGGTTATTTTTATTCATTAGGGAAGATTCATGAATATTTCATGTCTAAGACTGTATAGGCTATAGTAGTTAAATGGGGTGCACACAGTGTTAGTGGTGACTGACATTAAGCTTCAGTTTCTCTTGAGACCATCATCTCGAACATTTCCTAGGTCACACAAACACATATCTCTGGAGCTGTCAAGTCCTGTGGCTTTATTGGCACACAGTGTCCTTGGTACCTGTTGGCTAAGCTTACATCTACATGTGAATGTTTCAAGGTCATCAAGGATGAATTGAAACATAGGAGCATCACAACATGTTTGAGCGTTCACAGTAGTGGGATCATATTGATCAGCTTGGTTCTTTCACTGGGAATGTGTTGTATTGTATGTTTTGTAGTTTGTTATTAGCATGTCCTGCTCCTGTCACGCTCTGATTGACTGATAAGTTCCAGAGCTGTTGTGTTTTGTACTTTGTACATCCCCACTGAAATACATTTTTCATTTTATTGATGAAAATAATTTAATGTCCCAGAATATTTGGGGTTTTTTTGGACTAATATTGAGACTGTGATTTAAATCTGGATTCTTTTCTGTAAGTAAGCTTTTTTCTGGCTAGAGGCTTGACCCTGAATGCCAGTAGCTTGTGATTTCACAACACATGGATGTTTGGTTGCCTTTGTTTGGTCCAGCTCATTTACAGACAGTTCACAAGATCTACAAATACTTCTTTAAAGCTTTCTTTAAAAAATGTGGGCTATAATAAAAAATTACACATATGTCTTATTAACAGCTTCATATATGTTATATGAATAACCTCACAAGTTTTAATAAGTGAGTTATATATTTCACCATATTTCTCTACAATTGATGTAAACTGTGTGGTCCCAACACCTGTAAGCATTTCCTAACTAATCAAAAGGGTGACATCTCTTGCCCTGACCGCACATTACAGTTTACAAAAAACTTTTAAAGCTAAGCCAGCTTAGCCAAAAGCTAGTGCACTAGAACACATGCCCGTTCATTTGTTTATCTGTAAAGTGACATTGTTTACTCGTCCGTACCTTCATTTACATGTTGCTTTGTCTGTGTGCACATCTGCTGTGTTGTCTGTTTCTTCACTTGTTGCTTTGTCCATCCATTTGTTTGTTTGTGTGTTTGTCTGTATGTACACATGTTCATCTGTGACGTTTTTTGTTAGTCCTACATAAAAGCTAGTCAAGGATTCAGGTTTTGTATGAATAGCAGAGCAGCCTCGGAACATTGGACAAGTAGCTGTCAATCAAGCTGTTCACTAGCCACGCCCACACAGTTCTCAGACAGGTCTGATCATATTTATATCTTGTGTTTTTTATTCAAGCTGTGTTGGATGTTTAATACAGCACTGAGGTTTAGTATCATACAGTATCATGTTTTATATTTTACTTTGTGTCTATTGGGATTTCTTCTTCTACAAATAACACACTTTAATACAACTACCTGGGTGTTCAAAGATTTGCAAATGACTGTTGGCAATCCTATGAGAACCAGCAGCCTTTGAAATGAGCTGGTAGTCGTGTGACTTTGACAATACACTGTAAACAATGGATTGTCAACCTAATTCAACCTAAATTAACAGTAAAATAAAAGCAGTTGAAGTAGCTTTGTTCATCTCCACAAAGCACTTTGGTTGAGTATTCATTCAAAGTACTTAATAAGGTTGAATAAAACTAGTTAATTTATTTGTTACTACATGTTACTACAGGTTTACTAACAAAGCATTTCTACAGTGTAGTCGGCAGCAACTTGCACAGCTTGTTAAAGTTACTTTCACATAACTTATCACAACACCACTTTCTCTATTCCAATATCAAAACAGATATCAAATCTTTATGGCAATACCGGCTTTAAAAGGAGTTGTTTGTAACTGGAGCACTTAAGATCAGCATGAAAAAGGGGGATAAGATGCTCAAATTAGCCCACAGAAAGTAATATGCAGGTCTTCAGTGGCAGAAAGTAACTAATGTTAATTTTTGTTTTGCTTCTATTTTTGGCTTAAATGTTCTTAAATGATCTATCCAGGAGCAGAGCCTTCTACATGATCCATACGAGGTTAGAATAAGCCACCAGTGCTTCTTCCACATCCTCTCATGACAGACTCATTCCCCGCAACACTACTGTGAAATGCTTGGACGTGACTCACTACTGCCTCTTGAGGTACAAAGTGGTATTACGAGACAGGGCAGGCTGGGGCTGGCTGTTTCAGTAGTATCTCTGCAACATGATACATAAACGTCTTCAACACACCATCAAAACTGTTCAGTCTTCACCTTCTGTTGATCAGTTTAGTTCAATTTGGAATGAAAATCTTTTGCACATATTGCATCTTTTTCAACTCCATAATTCAGAGGAGCAAGTGTCACCTCTGAGGTCCGTATGAATCAGGAATCCAACCAACACAGCGCGCGGCCCATTGGCCAATTGCAAGTTTATATTCAGTGTCTGTGCACACCCATACTCTCTGCTGTCATAAAATATTAATAGCATGTAATATTACTGTTTAATATTTAATCGGTGTATATTTGCATTCTTGTTCGGTTCCAGTGCTGCTGCCACTTTTGCCCATGTGTATATCTTAATTTAGTCAAGTGATGAAGGGTCCGGGGAGGAAGAGGTAATGGCTGTGTGCGACTGGGTGTGCGAGCAGCAGGAGAGGAGGATAGAAAGATGGTTCCTGGAAGGCGGACGGCTTCCTGCCGGCTGTTCCACTTCCCTCCCGTCCCTCCTGAGGCGTGTTATATTCCCCTGTTCCTCTACTGCGATGTCCCTTTGTCGCTTTCTACCCATTACATGCTGTTTATAGCCACCTGACGCCTAATGTCTCTGTTACTACTCACGCAGCACCGTAAAACAGCACCGCAGCTCGTGCATGAGTGCGTATGGGGGGAGAGACAAAGAGAAAAAGAGAGAGAGAGAGAGAGAGAGAGACAGTGAGAGAGAGAGAGACAGTGAGAGAGAGAGAGAGAAGGGGGCAGACAGCCACTTCAGTACCTGAGATTGCCCAGGGGAATAAAGAAGAATGAGGAGAGATGAAGATGACAGAGAGACAGATGGCAACAATGGGAGGTTACGTGGTGGGCTGGGAGAAAGAGAAAAGCAGCATGCAGCCGCAGTACAGGTATAAACACTGCACAGAAAGAAGAAGCAAAGAAGCCGACTTTCCCTAATGAAGAATTTAAAGTGGAGACACTACAGCGATTAAATCTGCCCCTAGTCTTTACCTTAATGAGTCAAAAGGTTTTCTAGCTTCACACAGTTGGTCCATAAAAATTCACATGAATTTTGCAGTGGTGAGATCCCGCTGGCCAAGCACTGTGACTAAGAGAGGACAGCAGAGTGATGGAGAGATAGTGAGAACAGATGGAGGAATGGATGGTTGGACGAAGACGAGAGTGTGAGAGAAGGATAGAGAGGCTAGCCGGCTGGTGTCTTTCTGATATGGCTTTCATTAAAGAAAGACATCTCTGGCACCAAATGTAAGGCCAAATAGAGCTTGCACGCACACACACACACACACACACACACACACGCACTTACACACACACGCACACTCACAATCCTGGAACGGCTCAGCAGCAGTAAAACAAAAGCCAAAATAGTTCAGCTTCAGCCAAACCATTAAGTACTTGAAGCTAGACAGTGAGTGTTCACTGAAAGAGTGGTCACCGTCCAAAACTGTCCAGTCATGGTGCGGACGACGTGGGATGGGGTGTGGCGGGTGATGCGGCAATGTAAAGAATCTGGACTGAAATAACAGCACTTCCGATTGTAACATTTCTCCTAAATTACAGTGAATTCTCTGTAACGGTTGATCATTTGTTGTTTCCCTAAACAGATAATTCATGTGGCAGTTTTTGAATACTAATGCAAAAGGTTTTTTAAATGTGTTTCAGCGTCTGGTCTCTACTGGTTTCACTGTAGAAATCACAGAACATCTGTATTTTAATTTAGCTGTGGTATACCCTAATATTAAATATAGAAGAGAGTCAGCAGTGTTGCTCACGCCTAACACAACACTCATTATAAGCCTAATGATGCGTTTGGTCTCCAAATGATGAAGATCTTGCACAACATGTCACTGTATTTACGGTAAAAGTCCCAACAAAAGAGCCAGTTTATGTGGCTTTGCTTCAAAAGTTCCACAGTACTGGTCTGCAGCCTGCCGCTTGGGAACCACTGGTATTTATGACACCAGTCAATATGACATTAGTCTGTTTACGTTAACACTGCAACAAATGATATCTTGGCAAGTGAGGTTCTCTTAAATGTATATATCTGTAGTTCATATTTTGAGATTGTTGTAAACTTTTAATACTATTTAATTTTAATTATTATTTTAAAGCCCCAGAGAATCACAAGGTCAAATATTTTAAAAACCTAGTCCAAGTTTCACATGAAACATCCAGCAAAGGTTTCGTGTTATAATAAAAAAGGCAGGAATATGATAAAAAACACTGATCAGAACTCTCTGAGAACTTTGTGGGTGTGGCTAATGAGCAGCTTGATTGACAGCTCTGTCCAAAACTCCTAATCTGCCCCACCACTCATACAGAGTTAAAACCATTATCCAGCTTCTATGTGAAGCTAATTAGACAAAAACAGACGTAGTACAGACGGACAGATGTTCATACAGACAGAATAAACTAAACAGACTGTTGAAAAGATGGATGAACGAAGAAACGTGTAACGAGTGAACAGACATGGATATGGATGGATGGAAAATGTATGAATAAAGGAATGGACAAACAAAAAACGAAAAAAAACAAGCAGGCTCATTTATGCTGTCTTAACTGAAAATGAATATGTAAGTTTCAAAACGTCACTGCCAGCAGTCCAAACATTTCTGACAACAGCAACCGTGACGACTGAGGAGAAGGTGGTAATAATATACCTACGTATATAAGAGATCACAGATTGTAGGTGGAAACAGTCTGTGAAGCCATTAAATGGCGTGTAGAATTATTTTCTCTTATTACCAACAGAGAGATTGATGAACATCCCGCTTGAGCTATTGGCTCCCTATGACTTCTGAGAATGTGTACACAGAGTACAGCTCCAGACATATTGGTGTTTGTATTTAATGTTGAGCAGAAATAAGCCTGAAGGTTAAACCAACAAACAGGTGACAAACAGCTGGACGTAGGTGGTCTCGGTGCTAGTTTTTGGCTATGCTGGGTGAGCTTTAGCTAGCTATGGTTTTTTTGTGCGGGGGTGGATGAGACATCTTGTGATTGGACAGCAGCATTACCCAAGATTAGGACCACCCAATTTAGATGAAGTACACAAGACATTTATTGAGCTTTGGGAAGATATTTATAAGACATTCATTCTTTGTACATTGTGGTGGTCATGGTGTCCCCTGTGTTCTGTCTGTCTTTCGGTCTTTCTTTATGTTCCTCTGTTCTCACGTGTGTCTGTTTTGATCGTGTGCTCGTCTTGTGTCTCCGCCCCTCACCTGTCTCCGTTTGGAAGTATGGATGTAAATAAAAACCTGCAATTATAGCCGAATCTCCTGCCTATGTCTGCTCGCACGTCACAGTGGCCCAGAAAAACAGCATCAACTTATCTCAGAATTTAGGTTTCCTGGATTTTAAGTCAGATAATGTTGCTTGTTGTGAGAAATATATAAACTTTTGCAGTTTAAAATGTTTCCCTGTGTCTTTCTTTCCTTCAGAAGGAGATCTGTCCCCACTGGCTTGGTTCTTTTTATGAAGATCAATACTACACCACACTGCACTAGACACACTAAAACATTAGAGGTGTGATTTCAGGGATATTAAGAAAACGGTGGGACACGTGAGCCCCCAGGAGGAAAGGGCTAATAAACACGGTGGGCCAGGATGCCTCTTCTTTAGTGTGTGTGTGGCGTAATGCGGCGTGGCGAGCTGGCGAGCGCTAAGTGGTGTAGCTGAAGCGGAACGATGGCTATTGTGTGAGACCTGTGAGCAGGCCATGTTTGCATACCTCTCGCTGTTTGAGTTGGGCAGGACTCAAAGCTAAGCCTATTGTAGAGCTGGATTTATCCACACAGGGCTTGTGTGACCTTGTGGTCTAAGCTGAAGGAAAGGAAGGATGGAGAGTGGTAAAGCCACGCTCAGCCCCCCTCTCTGAAGAGTGTGTGTGATGCTCAGTGAAGCGAATCGCTGCACACAGTCCAGGAACATTCTCTAACACTCAGCAGGAATACAGCACAACCCAGTATGTCACCAGAACGTCACTAACAGCTAAAGCCCACTAACACTATGGCTGTAACACCAATTCTCTACCAGATTAGCACCATTCACGTCACTGACATCATACTCATTATCACTCAGCACGACTGCACTGATCACACTCAGTGCAACGCAGTGGCAGGCAGGTCGATCCCACCGAGCCCTGTAGCTCTGGGAGACACTTGCCCCTAACGTCTTTATTGGACACCTTATATAGACCCTTACGCAATATATGCCTGCATAGTCCAGCCATTAGCCTGCATTTCAGCATCGGCTTGGTTGAGACGCAGCAGCAGCGAGTCGATACGTTTAATAAAGTAGACTTTTATTTAAGGTGGTCTATTTTTATATGGTGGGACATTTACTTGTTTAGTGAGGAGGTGGTCCTGGTTACACCAGTCCTGTGTGCTCTGACACTGATGGTGGGAATGCAGATTCTGGAGGAGAAGAAATGATTGAAAGGAGGCAGTTTGTGCAGAACAGTGTGAAGTCTGTGCTTCTTCAAAAGATCTCTGTGCACTCTCTGACACACGCTATACGAGTGCCTGCGCTGTGAGTGTGTTAGCTTCCTGCACACTGATTAAACCCACCGCTACACTTTCAAAGTATTCTCAGTGGAGAATCGCCATGAAAATTCTAAACTAATCCAACACTGGACTTACTCTCTTACTCTCACTGTTCAGCACCAGCCTTAGATCTCTTCTCTTCTCTTCTCTTCTCTTCTCTTCTCTTCTCTTCTCTTCTCTTTTCTTCTCTTCTCTTCTCTTCTCTTCTCCTCTCTTCTCTTCTCTTCTCTCTTCTCTTCTCCTCTCTTCTCTTCTCTTCTACCCACCTCTCTTCTCTTCTCTTCTCTTCTCTTCTCCTCTCTTCTCCTCTCTTCTCTTCTCTTCTCTTCTCTTCTCTTCTCTTCTCTTCTCTTCTCTTCTCCTCTCTTCTCTTCTCTTCTCTTCTCTTCTCTTCTCCTCTCTTCTCTTCTCTTCTCTTCTCCTCTCTTCTCTTCTCCTCTCTTCTCTTCTCCTCTCTTCTCCTCTCTTCTCTTCTCCTCTCTTCTCTTCTCTTCTCTCTCCTCTCTTCTCTTCTCTTCTACCCACCTGTCTTCTCTTCTCTTCTCTTCTCTTCTCTTCTCTTCTCTTCTCTTCTCCTCTCTTCTCTTCTCTTCTCTTCTCTTCTCTTCTCTTCTCTTCTCTTCTCCTCTCTTCTCTTCTCTTCTCCTCTCTTCTCTTCTCTTCTCTTCTCTTCTCTTCTCCTCTCTTCTCTTCTCTTCTCTTCTACCCACCTCTCTTCTCTTCTCTTCTCTTCTCTTCTACCCACCTGTCTTCTCTTCTCTTCTACCCACCTGTCTTCTCTTCTCTTCTCTTCTACCCACCTGTCTTCTCTTCTCTTCTCTTCTCTTCTCTTCTCTTCTCTTCTCTTCTCTTCTACCCACCTGTCTTCTCTTCTCTTCTCTTCTCTTCTCTTCTACCCACCTGTCTTCTCTTCTCTTCTCTTCTCTTCTCCCCACCTGCCTTTTCTTTTCTTCTATTCCCCTGTTCTCTTTCCTTTTACTCTCCTGTTCCCTCTTCTCTTCCCTCTTCTTTTTGTCTCTTGTTCTTTTCTTCTCATCACTTCTCCTCTCTCCTCTCTTTTTCTCTTTTCTTTTTTCTCTGCTTAGATCTTCATGTATCCTGTCCTTCTCTTCTACCCACCTGTCTTCTCTTCTCTCCTTTCTTATATTCTCCATTTTTTTTCCTCTTCTTTTCTCTTCTTACCATATCTTCATGTCTCTTGTTCTTCTCTTCTCTTCTACCCACCTGTCCTCTCTTCTTTTCTTCTCATATCTTCATGTCTCTTATTCTTTTTTTCTCATGTTCTTTTCTTTGCATCGCTTCTTTTTCACTTTTTTCTCATCTTTTTTTCTCCTTTCTCTTCTCTTCTCTTCTCTTCTCTTCTCTTCTCTTCTCTTCTCTTCTACCCACCTGTCTTCTCTTTTCTTCTATTCTCCTGTTTTCATTTCTTCTACTCTCCTGTTCCCTCTTCTCTTCTCATATCTTTTTGTCTCTTGTTCTTTTCTTCTCATCACTTTTCCTCTGTCCTCTTTTTCTCTTTTCTTTTTTCTCTGCTTATATCTTCAGGTCTCCTGTCCTTCCCTTCTCTTCTCTTCTTTTCTACCCACCTGTCTTTTCTTCTCTCCTTTCTTCTATTCTCCATTTTTTCCCTCTTCTTTTCTCTTCTTATCATATCTTCATGTCTCTTTTCTTCTCTTCTCTTCTCTTCTCTTCTCTTCTCCCTACGTGTCCTCTCTTCTCTTCTTCTCATATCTTCATGTCTCTTATTCTTTTTTTCTCATGTTCTTTTCTTTGCATCGCTTCTTTTTCACTTTTTTCTCATCTCTTTTTTCTCCTCTTCTCTTCTCCTCTCTTCTCTTCTCTTCTCTTCTCTTCTCTTCTCTCTAGTGTCCGTAACCCTCTTCTTCTCTTTCTTTTCTTGTCCTTGCTCCCTCTATTGTCTGTCCTCGTTTTTTTATGTCCCCCTTTTTCTTTCGTCCCAACACTGATCTTTTTCACTGCCTCCAGCCCACACAGGAATCCTCCAGAACAGCCAGCTGAATTACCCAGCATCCCAACTGACTGAGCATGCTGGCAATTAGGCAAGCACACACATGCACACACAAAGCTACCGGCGTGGCCTTTTTTCAGTGTCATGCACCAGTGACTTAATAGACCTCCTTCTTTGTTCCTATCCTGTAAGAGACTGTATAGACACACATATTATATATTATTAAATATATATATATATATATATATATATATATATATATATATATATATATATATATATATATATATATATATATATAGGTCAGTGACCATTCACAGTTTTGGGTGTGTTTGTTGCTGCTTGCTGGGTGTGTGTGTGTGTGTGTGTGTGTGTGTGTGTGTGTGTGTGTGTGTGTGTGTGTGTGTGTGTGTGAGAGAGAGTGTGCTTTTTTCTTGTGTGTTTGTGCTAATACATATTCTCCTGTGAGCCCTTGCCTTGTATCTCTTCACTTTATATCCTAATGAATGACTTATTTAGAGCTCTCTCTGCCAGCCGAGTCTCGTTTACCCCCTAACTGTCTCTCTCTCTCTCTCCCTCGGCCGTTCGGCTCTGAATATGGAGGACTCTTATCTGATCCAGATAGCTCAGGAACAGCGCCGCACACAGCATCGTAACTCAACCTAGATAGCTCTCTGTCTCGGACCAGCCCACACAAAAGGTCATGCCGCATACAAATCATATTCGGTCCAGTGTTTAGGGCCATTGTGTTATTGTGAGGGACAGGACGCAGGCCAAGAGGGCTAAACTCCGGAGACAGGAATGCAGAAGGGGAGCTGTGTTGCTTCTAGCCACTGTGCTCATAACAGTATCTCACATCCATGTATATATCCATCCATTATCTTCCGCTTTATCCCACTAGTTGAGGTAAGGGGAGCCAATCCCAGCATCATCGGGCAAAGACAGGGTACACCATGGACCTGCCAATCCAGTGCAAGGCCAACACACACACTCACACCTACAGGCAATTTAGAGTGAGTGATCAACCTATCATGCATGTGTTTGGACTGTGGGAGGAAACCCACTCAAACATGAGGAGAACATTCCACACAGAACAGCCTGGATCGGGAACAGAACCCAGATCGTCTTGCTGTGAGGTGACAGTGCTTACCACTACACCACCACACTGCCTGTTTATAAACTATTCATTTTAAATAGACCAGCACAATGACTCTTAAATTCCTCAAACATTCTGCTGGAGCTCAGGGCATCATACTGTAGGGCTGCACGGCTTCGTGTGCCATGTTTTAACTATGTTTTGTGTATTTCTCCACTGTGGCACTAATAAAGGATTATCTAATCTCTTAACATCATGAACTGTACTGGTTGGGTATGTGTCCACGCTTCCTGACACTTTTCACTGGGTAACTTACATGATAGTAATGATAGTTACTGAATCATTGACAGTGGGCGCGTTAGAAGCTGGCTCAAGGACAACAGCTAAATGATCAGCCTGGGATTGGAGGTGGTGGAGATGATTTCTCACTGGCAAAGTAAACAGCTATGATGTTTTTTTTCCTCACAAAAAGAGTTTAAAGGTCATCCATCACCTGAGGTGACTTATTTTAGGTTCAATATTTGACTGTGGATTAACCCTCACAGTGTCTTTATAAGCAGGGTGTGTCTCAGGGCCGTCGACTCTTTCTCTTTGACTGAGCGACGCTGACTGTAATTTACTTCAAATAACCTGAAGGATGTCAGAGACTCCGGCATGACGCCCAAACTAAATGTGGATGTACGTCATTCGAGTGCCTTATAGTTCCTGTGCAAATATTCCAAGTCATTGCAGCATTTCTTTGCCGGAAGCAGATGGGCATTTTTAGAAACGTCTGCTGCAAGTATTTTTAAACCGTTGACGCTCACTGCTGAGTTTCATGTCAAAACTTTTCCTCCTAAATGATGACAGCAATTAGCAGATTGCTGATAATGTAAAGTTTGCCAACTTTGAAATCGTCCACAATATTTAACGGGATGCCATTCGCATTCCTTAGAAGTGAAACATATTCCGTAGAGAGTTTAACAAGTTAGGCGTTAAATGTGGAATGATGAAACATGCTTATCATCTCTTGCGACCTTTTTCACACATGCTTGCTCTAAGTGATGCAACCTGATTCAAATGAGGCCTATTTAACCCTTACCTAGCTGGTTAGGACCACCACTATCTGTCAGTCAGTCTTTCTCACTGTCTTTCTGTCTCTGTCTTTGTTTCTTTCTGAATTGTATTAGTGATGGTCAGCATCCCTTGGATGCTCTGAGAGAACGGGACTGTTTAAAGGAAGACATAACAAACAGCTATTTATTCTCTCACTGCTACAACAGGATGCATTTATGTATCTTCAATTCTCAATTCTCTGATGTCTACATAGAAGGTATGGGATGTTGTTGTGGTGAAAAATGCCCAGATGCCGTCTTACCTGCCTGTTTACATCCTATGATTTGGTCCTATAATAAAACCAAGTGTATTCCATTTTTAGGGGGTTGTGGCTCATAAATAATTAGATTAGCTCTGCTCTGATTGGCTGATTTATAGTAAGGCACGTTAACGATCACACAGAAGCAACATGTTAAACAGACATACACACGGAAATTAAATGGACCACTTTGTTAATGATTTATGTCATGATACTATTTAGTTAGCGTTGCTAATGTCAGTTACTTTAGGCTAACATTACCTATACTAGCTACTCACTTTTGATTTGGACAACAATGCAAAGTAAATTCAAGTTGAAGCTCACTATGAAACTCCCTGTTTAAGGTGATCAGCTTTAACCAGCAAACAGTGGATAAAGTCACACCATGGCTGCTACTTACAGGTTGCTGTTGGGGTTGTGATAATAATAAAGGTGGAACTGCTTCTCTCTTCAGTCTCTTCTTTGTCAAACACTGAGTGAAGCTGCTCAGTATTGGCCAAGGTTTGAGTGATGTATACCAACAGCAAACCAACAACTTAGAATTCAATTTAGTCCAGGATTTAGTTTAAGATTGTGAGAGCTGAGGTTTGCTTTCTGTTCACCAGCTTATTCTGCGAATCGTCTGTTCCACCTTAAAAGGTGCTGCAGTCAAGTTCTAGTGCCTGGACAAGCTGTAGTATTTGAGGAGGAACAGAACATTTAATCAAAAAATCTGTCAATAGGAAGCCAATATCAGCCTCGTTTGAAGATAAACATCAGTGGTGCTTGTTGACAGCTTGGTTTCTTGAAAAGGCTATGAAAAGTTCTGACATTTCCTTCACAGCCTGGAACGACAGATGCACAAAATGTTCACTGCTGTTGCTCAGCTGTCCTCTGTAAATGGTTCAGTACTGTAAATTTGAAAGACTGTAAGAGTTTAGGATTTTGGAATCATCTCGTTTTACCATTGAGGTTCACAATACATCACTTCCATGTATGGATCTCTCTTTATTCAACTATGACAATATAAACAAGTTGTCATTGTTTTCAGGTGTTTCCAAGCTTTCACGAGCCAGAAGACGCTTGCATACGACAAAGCCGACCTGATACCTGGAACATTTTCACGTACCCTGAAACACAGCCCTGTAATACTACAGCTGCTGTGGAACAGAAAACACACATTAGTATTACGCCTGTGAAAACCTTTACGCTGATTTGCATAAGGCTCGAATCCGAGCACACAAACCATCCTCGTCCATACACGCACACGAACTGTTCGATTCTTGCTCTCGTTTCCGAAAAAGGAGGACTTTTTCAGGTTTTTTCTTCTTTTACTGGTACAAGCCCTTATGGAAAAGGCTTCTTGATGGCCCTTTAGCTGAAAGCGAATAGCCCTTGGGAAAAGTTTTGTTTTTGAAGAACATTTCTTATAGGCTGACTTTTTTTTCTCGTTCTAACAGTGTGTTTTCAGTCATCTTCTGATATGACACCTACAGAGAAACAGGGAGCAGACACACAGCCGTCCAATTACTGGCAAATGCCAGGGTTAAGAAAGTGGAGCCCAAGAGAAAGACAGCATTTGCTCTGGAGGAAATGTCACTCTCTGTCTGCTGCCCTCTCGAGCAGACCCTTAGGGAACGAGAGGCAGAGAGAAAGACTGGGAAGGAAGAGAGACACAGGGGTCTGATCATTAAGAGCACTAGCTCACTCGTAACTAAAAACAAGTCTTGAATCCCCATTGTCCATGCCATTCCAGGTGTATTGACCAGTCTGTGTTTGAGGCCATATAGAGAATACGACCGCAGTCTTGTTAACAATAAGTCCTGGATACAGAATCGGCTTCAGCATGATTCTTCATTAAAAGATAGGGAGAACACTTAAAGAATAAATGGATCTCAGAACTCTTTCAGTTCAGGTATGATGCTCGGGAATGTTAAACGTTGTATAGACGGTTAATTAAAGTTTTGGGGACACCTCTTTGAAACTTTAAATAATGTTTGATTACATTATTACATTGCACTCAGTGGAGGGAACAATGACCTGCAGAGCTTTGTTTGCTAACGCTTTATATGATAACGTGTTGATGAAAATGTGTGCATGTTATTCTGGTTGTTTGTTCTGCAGCAGCTAATTTCTGGCTTCGTTCTACAGGGACTCTTATAGAGAGGGCGGAAAAAATGCCTTTTGTTTACATCGTTTTATGCTTTATGAAAGCAGGAGTCAGTCTGGGAAAAGAGGTAGCTGAGGTTGCTGCTGGGTTTTCATTCCATGTGTGAGGCAAGCTGTGGCAAATACAACTCTGAAGAAAACTCTTGACTCTTGATTGATGTGTGGAAAACGCTGGGGTGTCTTCAGTTTGCTCAGCCTCGGATTTGACTGTTTTTATTTACAGACTAATTTACAAGAACATTAAAAATCTTTTACTCCAAAGTTAGTTGAATCACCTGCAGTGTTCGTGGGCTGATGGCTCCTCACACAACAACACTACATCTTTGCTAGACTTTAACAGACCCATATTCTGCACGAAAATCCAAAACGTGAAACTAAATTGTTCTTGATTTGCACAGTGTTAAGTATCCTGCAGCTGCCTTAATGCCCCCTGAATTTACACAGAGCTCAGATTCATTTGGGATCTAAAAGGTTGACATTTATATGAGAAAGGAAGACGTGAGATGAGCTCCACAGTGAACTTGTTATTCCTCTTGAGGAGGTGAGTGAGACATCAAGCACAACCATAATGGATACCTAAACATGAATTTTTAAAATACCTATGATCCTCAAAACAGGTCATAGTAAAGTATATAAAAAAGCCATAGTATAGAGCCGTATATACATAGATAAAAATATATAGATATAGACAAAAGAGTGGCAGTGACAGCTGGAAAACTGTACAAAACTGATAAATCTGCTGCAAACATGTAAATAGCACACTGTATATGACTAAATACTGTGAATTACGTGGTGTATTTAAAGTATAGTGTGCTCATTTGGCTGTCTTGTGTGTCAGGATGATTAAATTGTTTCTGAATTGCTTCATATACCTGTCAAGTCGCACAGAGATCAGTCTATCTTTGATTATTCAGCCATTATATGGTTTCACCATTTAGAGCTAGTTTTAGGCCCACTTTAATAATCCTCTGCTCTGACTGGCTGCCCCATATTATGCCTCATTATGGCCTGAAACATGCTTTATGATGCAGACTGAATAGGAAATATGAAAGTGGCTTTGTTTTTTATGACATTACAAAAACTTTTTTCTGACTAAACCAGACCTGGACAAACTCATCTTATCACTGTATCACTGTAATGGTCAAAAATCAAATAGCTTCAGCCGATCCACAATGCAGCTGCCAGAGTCACGAGAAGTAAAAGAAAGTAAAAACATCACCCCGGTCCTTACACTAGATACCAGTATGTTACAGAATAAGATACTGTTTTACTGTCTGTTAATATCTTAATATCTTAATATTTTAATATCTTAATATTGGTGCAGGACCAGAATATCTGATATGCTGCTGCGATATGAGCCAAGCACCATTAGGGACTAGTCAGTTAGTCCTGCCTAAGGTAAAGACTAAACATAAAGAGGCACCATTTAGCCACTACATGGAACCAGTTGACAGAGAACAGTGGAAGAACCCTAACTCTATAGTCAGTTTTAAATTGAGGATGGAAATGTTCCTGCTTGAACAGCTTTCAGCTCAGCTAACATCAATGCTACACTGTAGGAAGTGCTTTGTTGGTACAACCTAAAAAACACTTAATGTAGTAAATAAACTAGTTTTATTCAACCTAAAAAAGTAGTTTCAATAAACAGTTCTTTCAATCAATGTCATATTTGGAGTTGAGCAACAGTAGTTCAATTGCTTGTTACCACAATAAGTATTTTTTAGGTTATACCAACGAAGCACTTCTTACAGTGTCTGCTGTAAAAGCACTTTATCATCCTAATTCAACTGTACGTTTAATTTTCATGTTTTTCAACTTTTTATTTAGATGATCTCAGACTGTATGGACTGGGGAGTGAGTGGTATGTTTTGATTCACTAGGAAATGAAGTTTTGACAATTTCATCACAGAATATTTATTTTTACCTGGTATGCCAGGGTTGCCAGGGCTTTATAGAATAGTGGCCAGAAAAAGTCCCATCCATTATGGAAAACCCCAGATGTGGTGCCTTTACACTGACAAAAAACATTCCCACAGTAAAGCATGGTGGTGGCAGCATCATGATGTGGCGATGTCTTGGCGATGGGACTGAAACACTGGTCAGGATTGTAGGAAAGATGGATGACAGGAAATAAAAGGCGATTCTTAAACATGACTTGTTTCAGTTTGCTATGGAGACTGGAGCAGAGGTTCTTTTGTGTCCCTAAACATACTGCTAAAGCTCTCTGAAGTAGTTTAAAGCCAAAGATTTAAACGTTAAAACGACCTAGTTAAAGCTCAGACCTCATTCCAATTCAGAATACGTGGAATGACTCGTAGATTGCTGTGCACCAACTGGAGCAGTTTTTCCTTGAATAACGCACAGCATTCCTAGTTGGTGGATGTGCTAGGCTAATAGAGACATAGTTTAAAAACCTTGCAGCTGTCATTGCAGCAAAAAGTTGTCTACTTTAATGTGCTATGTTATTACATGCTGAGAACGAAAGCGCTCATTCATTAAACTGCTTTGAAAAGCTAAGTGTGCCCAACCTTTTGACGCACAGTGCAGATAAAACCTCGAGCATTGGGGCAAAGTTGTTAAGGAACATACTGAAAATGACATTCAATGGACAATAGCTGCACAGATCTAAAGCTATCACGTCACGCTGCCCCGTGCTGTGGCCCAGACCAATGTCTTCAGCAGATAAGCAAATCAGATTTGAACGTTTCCCTCTGCTGTTTAAGCGTAGCGTCAGACAGCTGATAGTGAGCCAGACTGAGACAATTTCTCAGCGAAGAGAGTGACATTGACGGCGAAGCAGGCGGCCTGACATTGAGACAAAAAGCACAGGCAGCCTCGCTTTGGTAACTAAATGACACGCACAGAGAAATGACACGCAACGTGAAATACGAGCAGATAATGTTAAATAGGCACAGGCAGGCGGCACTGCTGACCTACAGCTAGACAGAGAGCAGCAGTATTATGACAAGTGGGCGCAGTATTGTCTGTTAGTGTGTGTTTTATGGAGTCCAGGGTGGCACAGCCGGAGCTTTTGCCCCAGTCGATACTGCGTCCGTGGGACAAGGCTGCGGGGTTAACGGCCTCCTCTGGGCCTTCACACAGGACGTCGTCTCGGGCAGTAATAAAGCGCTCTTTACGGGGACACTTTAATTCAATGAGCGGAGGGGAGGGGGAATAGAGAGAGAGGTAAAAAAAAAAAAAGACAGAGTAAGGGGAGTCGGGGGTGGGTGTGTGGAGGGGGGGGTTGTGGGTGGAGCAAAAAACAAGCAGAAGCCTCCAGGTGCTCATAAATCTTGGGTAATTTGTTTACGGCAAGTGGAGTCTGGCTGGCTTCAGAGGTGGTCTCTGTGGGTGGGGTGTGTGTATGTGTAGCGGAGGGAATCTAGGACATGAGCCTCAAAATGTCGCTGTTTCAGGAGCAAATAGGATTCTGGACCCACATGTGGTGATGGCCTTTTATTTGACTTTGAGGGGTCGCCTGGAAAACGAGGCAGCGCAACGCCCCGTGTTCAACATTGCCTACCATTTAGGCCAAGTGGCCTGCTATCTCTTTTTTCTCTGTTTTTTAACGCTGGCTGCAGAAAGACAAGCACCTGCAGGTTGCCAGATTAAGATTCTAAATTTTCATTAAAACGTAAATCATTCAATTAAACTGTCATTCGTGCCTTCAATGCTTTAATTACTCCAGGGATAATTGTTTTTCTTATTTTGTGAAATAAGGACAATATGGAGAGTGCTAGTTATGATTGAGCTGTCAGCCTACATAATGACATCAGAGACCAACTGTTTGCTGTTCAGAGATGGATGACAAGATCTCTGTGTGATGTGCCTGTGCGTGTGTGTGTGTGTGTGTGTGTGTGTGTTCAGAGGACTCTCTTTATTGACCTGAGCAGAAGCTTCTGCTCCTCTGTGTTTCTGTACACTGATAAAAGTGATGCATTGAATTGACTTGACTCAAAGGTGTACACCATTTCCATATGAATAAAACATACACTGGAAGGCAGGGGGAATTGCTCAGACACATCCAAACACCTTCTAAAGGGCAACTATATTCACATCCGGATGTTTTTTTTTACTCTCTAAAGCCCACTTATAACATTTGTGTGGTTATATGTAGCAAAAATAGGAGATGTTGTGGAGAAACCTAGATCAGGGTTGGGTAGAAAACACCCAAACTTTGAAAGCCCCATGAAGCATCATTAAATCCATTGTAACAAAATGGACAGACTATGGCACTACTACAAAGCTGACATGAGCAGGCCACCTACCAAAACTCACACACCGAGTTAGGAGAGTACTAAACAGAGATTCAACGACAACACCGAAGATGACACTGAAGGAGCTGCAAAGATCCAAGGCAGAGATGGAGGTATCTGTCCATAGGACCACCTAAAGCTGTATGCTCTATATAGAAAAGTAGCCAGAAAAAGTCATTGCTAAAAGAAAGTTGAAGATGGAGAAACAGAATATGGCAGACTCCCCAAACACATGCAAGAAGATTTTTTTTAACTGAGGTTTTTGGCCATTCAGATGTGGTGCCTTCACCCTGAGAACACCATTCCCACAGTAAAGCATGGTGGTGGCAGCATCATGCTGTGGTGATGCCTTTCATTAACAGGGATTGAAACACTGGTCAGGCTTGGAGGAAAGATGGATGACAGTAAATTTAAGGCAATTCTTAAGCAAGACTTGTTTCAGTTACAGTTTTCACTGGGACAGAGTTTCATTCATGACCCTAAACATACTGCTAAAGCTCACTGAAGTGGTTTAAAGCCAAAGATTTAAACGTTGGAACAACCTAGTTAAAGTTCAGACCTCATTCCAGTTGAGAATACGTGGGATGACGTGTAGATTGCTGTGCACCAACTCATCTAACTTTGAAGGAGCTGGAGCAGTTTTTCCTTGAAGAATGCACAACATTCCTAGTTGGTGGATGTGCTAGGCTGATAGAGACTGTTCTTTTTTTAAGAATCTGTTTTTGCAGCTGTAATTGCAAAGAGTTGCTTTACAAGGTATTGACTTTAGAGAGGTGAATACTTACACACACTAATGTTTTCATTTTAGTCTTAATTATTGTTAATGTCACCATAAAGGATAATTTGCTGTGTAACGTTGTGTAAATCAAATGGTACAAACGCCCTAAAACCATTTAAATTCCAGGCTGTAAATGCATCAAAACAGGAAAAACGAGGATGAACACTTTGGCAAGGCTTTATACATCAGAGCAAGTGTAGTACATTCAGTTTACTGACTTTTTGGCAGGACTGTGTTGATGCAGTGGATTTTATTCATGTGGAAATGATGTACACATCTGAATCATGTGAAATTCACTGCGTTGCTTTTTTCATTGTATATTTAAAGCATGTCTAACAGCTGCACTGTTTGCTGAGGAACATAATGCGCGAATGCTGAGAATTTTCTTTCTTCCAACTCGAATATGATCGTGTTGCTGGCTAGAGGCAGCGTGGGAAGATGACACATGTGCGTCTTCAGGTTTGCCTGCCTGACAAATCACTCCTCAATAGCATTAGAGCTAATGCCATTCCCGCTCACTCTTTCTTCTTTCCTCCCTCCTTCCATGGGCTGTTGTTCTCATCGTCCCCACAGGGTGCAGGAGTGGCATCCCACTTCTTTATCCACATCTGCTGCCTTTCTGCGCTGGAGAAGGAGGGGGAGATTTGGAGAGGGCACAGAAGGAGAAGAGAGTTGATTAAGAATTAGATTCTGCATGCAAAGCAAGGACCAAAGCAACAGCAGCCTTGGAGAGAGAGAGAGAGAGAGAGAGAGAGAGAAAGAGAGAGAGAGAGAGAGAGAGAGAGAGAGAGAGAGAGAGAGAGAGACCGAGAGAGAGAAAGAGAGAGACAGAGAGAGAAAGAGAGAAAGAGAGAGAGAGAGAGAGAGAGAGAGAGAGAAAGAGAGAGAGAGAGAGAGAGAGAGAGAGAGAGAAAGAGAGAGAGAGAGAGAGAGAGAGAGAAAGAGAGAGAGAGAGAGAGAAAGAGAGAGAGAGAGAGAGAGAGAGAGAGAGAGAGAGAGAGAGAAAGAGAGAGAGACAGAGAGAGAGAGAGAGAGACAGAGAGAGAGAGAGAGAGAGAGAGAGAGAGAGAGAGAGAGAGAGAGAAAGAGCTGTGATGATTATGGCTAGATTCTTAATGACAAAGACAGTATGAGAGAGAGGAAAAGAAAGAGAGAGAGAGAGAGAGGAACAGACAAAAGCAAAAAAGAGAGTCAAAGAAGAGACAGACAGAAAAGTGAAAGAGAAAGTATGACAGTGAGAGAAAGTATGCCTGAGAAAGAGAAACAGATGGGGAGAGACAGAACAAGAGAGAGAGAAAGAGAATGTGTATGACAGAGGAGAAAGCAGCTAGACTTTTGTTGATATATATATATATACATCGTTGCTGCCCCAAAAAATCCTTTCAAAAATCTTAATTTTAATTTTTTTTTCAACATCATTTCTATGCGGCTGCTGCTGTTAACATTTCATGATGAATGGACCAGTGGAAATCCTCCAAATTAGCTTAGCTTCCACTGAAAGTAAAGATTGTTTTCGTCCTGTCCTGTAACAGTGATAATGGCGAGGGCGCGATAGAGAGAGAGACAGAGAGAGAGAGAGAAAAAGAGAGAGAGAGACAGAAAGAGAGAGAGACAGAGAGAGAGAGAGAGAGAGAAAGAGAGAGAGAGAGAGAGAGATGACCTTTAAGCCTCCGTTAATTAAAGTGCTAACGGACATATGTGAATTAACAAGAATGGAGAGACAGAGCTAGAGGGCAGTACAAAACTTCCCAACTTAATTTCTGTTATTTTATGATGAGATGTGACAGCGTGGAATTATCTCCTATAGAGAGTCTGTCCTAGGCAGGGACGTACACACACACACACACACACACACACACACACACACACACACACACACTTCTACACACAGAGGCTTCAGTTATCCTGTTTGTGTGACACAGAAGCAACTACTTGTTCAGAAGAACAACAAGTGACTCACAGGTATAGACAGGTAATGACTGACTTGGTGGAGTTAATACTGACTCGGGTCACTTACTGTATCGTTCAGTTCAGTAAAATGTGTAAAATGTGTAGAGCAGCTTTTAAACTAGCAAGCAGGCAGTATTAGTGCTTTTAAAGTGTGACTCAGCAATAAAGTGTCTAGTGCTTTTGTGCCGCAGTGATAGAAAATCTCAGACAACAACACCAAAGTGCTGAAGTAATTGTTTAGTGTGAATGTTCAGAGAGAAGAGAGACATGGCTTTAGCCTGCAGTGACCTGGGTGTTAAAAAGACAAGGTCAAATACACAAACGACAGTAATCCTAGCGCACCTGTTTGAATATAAACTAAAATATCAGTCAAGGATCTTTTTGATATTAGCATAGGGGTCATGACAAGACAATCACAGACATTTGGGCTTCACCGAATTGTCTAATTACAGCTTCAGAAACAGACCAAGTGATGAGAAACGGAATTCAATAATCACTCACAAATGTTCCTGTTTTCCTTGTAGGTTGTAGATTAACTTATTTTACTTTAGGACATAAGGTTACAGCGTCAGCGTCGTGATAAGCGTTTCTGTGCGCAGCATCTGTGCGGTATGCCAGGGGTTGTAAGGTAAGTCTTACCTTGTAATGGTGGCAGGTTAATCATTATTGTTATATAATACAGTGATTGGGAAGGACAGTGTAATTTCCTTTATGTACAAGTGGGGTTTTAAATGGGTTACTGCGACAAATCATTGCCGTACAAAAATATGTATCTATATTTGTCGATTTTTTTTTCTATCTTAATTTGAACACGACAGACGCGCTCTATATATATATATATATATATATATATATATATATATATATATATATATATATATATATATATATATATAACCACTTTCCTATATCTAGATATATTGCCCATTTTTATCAGTTCCACTTGCCATACAGCACTTTGTAGTTTTACAATTAAAGACTGTCAGACCATCTGTTTCTGTGCATGCTCTGTGGTGGTCCTGACCACTGAAGAACAAGGTAAAAGGGGGTAACAAAGAATACAGAGAAACAGATGGACTAGAGTCTATAATTATAAAACGAGTGCTCCTGTATGGTAATCTATCAGCTTTACATAGTGGTGAATTATCAGCTTATCTCGAGTTTGCTCATTACAAACGTTGAGATGTTACCAGTATTAGCACCAGAAATAGCAGCAGCTCTGCTGGCAGGTTCAGCTGGCCTCCCTTCGCTATGGTTACACCATGACTACAGGAAAATCTTCACATTTGAAACTTTCAGAACTGTTCATATGCAGGACTCGTTTCCAAGAAGTTGTCATGGATACAGCATATAACTCCAAACACACTTGTTTGATTGGCAGCTTTAGGGAGGGGTGTGATTGTGGCTAGAGACTAGCAGTGGGTGAGTTACAGGAGGGTGGGGCTTCACTAAAGAAGACATGCTCCTACATAAAAACATGAAAATATTTAACGATGAAAATCTTTTATGATGAAATTCCTTTCATGTTTTACATTTTTGAACGCTAAACGAAAAGTCAGTCTCAGTATTGCTAAAGTTGTTCAAGTTTACTGGCCAGCCTTTACAATCCATACATAGACAGCAGTCTGCAAATACAGCTCTTTTGAATTCATCTTCTTTCTTCATTGACATAGATTCTCTTCAGCCTACAGCAGCTTAGCCATTCACATTATAAGGAGTGTTTCAGCTCTATTTAAATGAGCCACGACACTGGGCAGCCAATCAGAACAGAGCTCATTTACACATTGCAGCTTTAAAGGCACAGTAACAAAAACAACCTGTTTAATTGAGCTGGATGAAGAGAGCATGTGAATATGAATTGAAATGATCAGTGAACCTTAAAGAGAAATAGATATGGTACATTGTTTTCACAGGCTGAGTATACAGTATTCCCTCGCTGACCAAAGAAATGGTAACTTTACAGGGGAGGCCAAAACCATTCTTTAGTTTCAGTATATGTGAATGTAAAGAGGTTTTATTCCAAGTGATTTTAGAGCATTTCTATTAATATATCTTAAAGCTTTTACAGGATATATATACAGGAGAGAACAAAAACATACTTTACTATCAATGTAAGTCAATGGAACCAAGCTATTTTGGAGCTTTTCTTTTGGTCCATTTATTATAAAATTTTCACACAATGTAAAAAACCATTGGCGTGTTCAAATAATATAAAAAACTCAAAATTTTTATATATATACATATATATATATATATATATATATATATATATATATATATATATATATATATATATAGTAACATTGTCACCACTTGGTTATCATGATGATATACAATACCAATGCTGGATGGAAAGGACTATCTAGCTGAACTCCAGGCTGTGGCAAAACTGCAGTTGAGAAGTATTTAATAAAAAGTAGTTCCCTGCTCTGTGCGTCTTTGGCCGTTTAGCACTAGTTAACGCTAAAAAGACATATACTAACGAAGATGTTCTACAAACTTCTTGCTGTTACTTGCTGCAGAATCCACAGTCACTTTATTGCTATAAGCTGTAAGCTAAACTTCATGTCATTAACATATGAAAAGTGGGGGTGTGATGTACTGGTGTTGGCCCGCCCTGCAAATGAGGAGGGTGGGATGAGCAGGATCTGATTATCAGTGAAGGAAGCAGACACTCAGAGTGGTCCTTCTGAACCAGGCTGTTTAGACAGAGTGAGAAGCAGACTGTGCTGCTTGATCCTTGTGGTATTTTGACCAAAGCGTGTCACAGACATTACAGTAAGACCCCAGGGCGCTGTGTTAACTTGTGGAAAAGGGGGATGAAATGTCACCTTTAAGGCTGCAGATTGCTGTTCTTTTACTTCGACTGGCTACGAAACCAGCAGTGATCAGTAACACCACTGACAAAAGACATCTGAAAATATGACTTTATTAGTCTTTCAAGGTTCCAGGGAGCCTCTGGCGGAGAGCTAATCGTCTGATTAGGGTTGTCTTAATGTATTAAGGCTGTGAGGCCTCTTAATAATATTGTTATTCCGGTATAAGACATTACATAGTTCAGTTTTGTTGTTACATAACTCTCTCGGAAGAGACGCTTCTATTGCTGTGCTCCACGTGCGGACGTGGGGTTTATTTTTGTCCGCCAGCATTTTTCTGGTCCCGCTGCTGCGCCCTGGAGCTCAATAACAGCGTAGTGATCCAGTGAGGCGGAGAGGCGAGCTGTCATTATGGCTGTAGTGCTCATCTGTGCTGCACCAGGGCCTTCCACATGTACACCGAACCACGTAATCATGGGTTAAAATACCAGGCTTGTGTCATCATAAGTGGGCCAGGCAGCCTCCTTAGCTGGTTATCAGGCCTGTGTGATCCTGCATGCATGCTGTACAGTGAGCCTACATGTGTAAAAGAGAGAGAGATGACAAAAGCTCCTTTTGCACATTGAGAAGAAATCAAGTGGCTTCAGCTCCAAATCCCTCACAATGACTTTATTCAGAAGCCTCCAGTAAAACCCTCAAATGCGTTCCATGTCTCTCCTTATACATTTTAACTGACGTTGTTCAGTGACATTAGTGGCTTTACAAGTTCAAGTGATTTAAAAATGCATTAGATGGATTACAGAGGCGTCACTCTTTTAGCATTGTGGCTGGTTTTAGTGTTTCCTCTGGCTCTGAGGACTGAGTTCTTACTGCATCTTTGTCCTCCTATTACACACATACACACATCACGCATCCAGCAAAGCTTATTTAGGAGGTTTTTAAAAACAAACAATTATATCCTTATTATATTATTAATTTGTATATATTCATTTACATATACAGTATATATTGGTTTTGAAATGCTCATTGTTCATCTCTGTTATTCAACTCCACTTGACAATCAATCATATTATGTGTCATCTGAATGCAGCTATAGTAATTTTCAGGTTTTTCTCTTTTCTTTAGTGTGTTATTTTGCTTTTTGTGCATGTAAACACTTTGCAAAGCTAGAAAGCTAAATATACATACCAGAGACAGAAACTCTGTTCCACAGAAACCACTTCTCTTACCAGCCTGAAACACCTCATTGGAAATCCACCCCTTTACTTTGTTACAGGGTGAAGTCATCTCTTAACACAGTCCTTATTGTCCGCCTACTGGCAACAGGAGACCCTCACACAACTCCCAGAGAGCTGAAAAAAATAAAAACTAAAACATCCTGCTCCAGTTTAGCTTGTTAAAGAGAATCAGGTCTACCTACTTGTTCACCTATTTAGGTTCAGACACTGATTCAGGAGAACCAACGTCATTGAAAGAATAGCCACAGCAGTGTGGGGATAGAACTTCAACCAGGAAGCCCCTTGGGCAGTTGGCCCGTCACAACAGAGTGACCAATCAGAGCCTAGGACTAAACACACAGGCCGTTTTAGACAAGGGGTCAATACAGGCGGTCAATGTGTTTTGAGAAAATTGAAGCATGTCAATGTATTCTAGTCGAGCCTAAAACAGAATTATCAACACTATTACAAATACGGTCGGTGACTTTGAGCATAAGAGGTCAAATAGTGAAAATAAAATTGAGTCTGAGTAATAACAAGCCATGCATACTCTTTTGAAGCTTCCAACGGGAAAGAAACCTGATAATTCTTCAAATCGATTTCCTTATAAAATTATTTAAAAAGATCTGTGTGTTCATTAGGCTTACTGCAAGATAGCATTAGAAGAATTGAACATATGCGTTATTACAATGCTAATTTCCAGTGATCAATTATTGATTCATAGAGAAGATAAAATATTCATTATGAAAGCCTGCAGTCTGAATCAGTGAATTAATAGAAAATATTGAAATGTCATAATATAAGTTTTTCTATTGATTTTGTTTTTCATCAACTTTTTTTTCTGATTATGCCTTTTCATTCAAGTTTTGTTTTGTTGGAAAGGCATCCAAGACAAGTACAAGTCCAAGAATCCAGACATTAACATTACTGAAAGTGTTTGGGGTTATTTGGACCATGAAGAGCAGAAAATGCAACCAACTTTGCAAATCCCTCTGAAAAAAATGTAATCTTGTATTTAAGAAATTAAGAAATTAAGGCTGGTCTGACTTTTACACAGTGCTGTACTGTGTGTGTGTGTGTGTGTGCATGTATGTGTATTGTGTGCCAGCTTGCTGTAAACTTTATTCAGTGTTGCCCAGCAGGTGTCCATCAGTCATCATCACTCAGCTTGTTACTCACAATCCTGCTGCTTCTACTCCAGCCACACACACACACACACACACACACACACACACACAGCTCTTACTGCTCTTACAGTGTGAGGAGGTTAATAGTTGGATGACGCAGCTTGCAGTAACACGCACTTTATCACTCAGACTCAAAAGCTGCTGTGTTCCCAGAGCTGCGCGCTCAAGCATTTAGCCAGACGTTCAGCACAGAGGATCCAATCCTGTAAAGCGCAGATCAAATATCAGCCTGGACAAGACCACTCACACCCTTTTACACAAGGGGCCTGCACTGGCACAAGCCTGGCCACTCTCTTGGCTCTCTCTCTCTCTCTCTCTCTCTCTCTCTCTTTCTCGTTCTCTCTCTTTCACATGCACACATACACGGCGCTCTGGCTTCTCGCAGAGCTCTCATGAACGGTTTGAGCGCGCGCTGCCAAAATAAACCAGGTCAGGTCAAGTAGAAAAAAATCACTTAAATGTATAATTATAATTCGTGCTGGATATTGCTTCCAAACACTACTCGTTCTGAATGAAATAATAACCTGTTTAGAAATGTAATGATACAGCTGTGATATAGTTGTTTCAAAATTCTGAATGTTCATCCGTCTCCGAGTGTTTAGCAGAAACCCTTTTATTGCCAACTGCAGCCTGATTGCCAAATCTGAACGCACACCTGCTCACCAGCTCATAGAAAACAGATACGATCAGCTTAGATTAAGGACACTGTAAACACTGGCTTTATAAGAGAATACCACACAAATGTCCAGAAAAGCTGGAGTAGGACACACAGCTGCCTGAATCCAAGCCTCTACTATCATACAGGAAGGAGCTGAGGTGATCCCAGTATGACGAATAAGGCTGTTGATATGATGTTCTTCATGATGCAGGTGTCTTTATTTGATATATCGTGATGCATTATCCCAGAAGGATCATGGAGGTTAATGTTCATATCTCCTGTGATGGTATCTCCACGATGATGATGTAAAGCGAATAGCATGGTGGAGACAGACACTACGTTTGGCTCACACTACAGGACAACCGGGCCTGTTCTGAGGTCAGCCCACTCCTTCAGACTACCGCAAAAGGGGGTTCTATTTTGATGAATGTCTTAAACGATTTCGCTGTGGTGTGGGATCAGAGTAATTCAATAGTTACCCCTCTGATGTACTCACAGTCTGGTCATGGCTCATCCTGATTTTGAATAATAAAAAATTATGAAACATGCTCCGTATTTATGACTCAGTGTCCTGTAGTGTGAGTGGGACAGCCGTTCCCTCATAAGAAAAACAGTAATGATGTGAAGGGCCATTAACTGATATTCACTGAGAGCCGAGGTGAAAGGCGAGCTGAGAGGAGCTAAACAGAAAGATAAAAATCTTTTTCGTACTAATTAAGACCATGTGTCTATTTTTTCTCCCTACATAACGAATGCAGCATTCTGCTCTTTGCTGTCTGTTTTGATCCACGGTCACGTTTTTCAAAAGAAATTGTGCCGGATCTCAGAGATGGGACGATGGCTGAGACTCTGATTTGGTTAGTGTAGTGCAGTGTTTGGTCATCTAAAAGGATGTGGTGTTTAGCTGGGAGAGATTTGTTCACAGAAGAATGACTGAAACAAACAAAATCAGTGGAATCTGTTTCAACATTTTCAGCATTGGATTTATTTCTTTTTTGTAGCTTATAAGAGCTACTACCAACTACAGATACCAAGTAGATATTATAGCAATGGGTGTACATACATATATAGATGATGTGATGGCCCACTAAGGTCCCCACATGTAACAACAACATGGGTTGTGTGTGTTGGGTATTGGAGTGTGCTGGGGATGTCATAGTTTGATGTAGTTTTAATGTGCTCAACATAAGAAATACACTGTTGTTTACACTATATATATATATATATGTCTCTCTGATATTGTGTAACATTTCTAACATTGTTCATATCTTGTGCTGATGGTCGGTAATTTAACATCTTTAAAATGTACACTTTTCTATGCTAAGAGTGCTCACTAGCAAGAACAGTCAGACCATAGGTTATGGAGCATGTCTTTATAGACTTGCTTGGAATTCTGGGAAATGTGGCCTAGACTATCTGGAACCTTTATAGGGGTTTATAGGGGTTTTATCTGATGTATTCAGAGAGCTCTGTAAATAATATGTGACATTACTGTTTTTATACCCAACATTGAAATATTATCTTGAATGTTGAAAAATGTGCTGTGAAATGTAAAACATAGTTGTCAAGCTGGATTTTAGCCACTGTTGGTGGGGAATGTCCCCTATGAATCGTTCATGGTGTCACTCATGTTGTTAAAAAGGGGCCATGTTGCCATGGTTAGAGAGATGTTGTGTTTTGCCTGGCCAGAACTTTTGTGTCCCCGTGAGGGATAATAAATGTTTAAATTGACTCCTCTATGTGCTCCTTGCTTCACTTTTGGTCACACCCTGACAGATGAATAGATTCATAAATAAATAAATACAGTTGAATGTTTGTAAGATGTGTAAGATATGTAAATGCTTAGATATGTTTAAAACATTCCCAAATGAACAAAAATGATCAGCAGAATGTAAACAAATGTAAAGAAATAACAGTTGGTGTGTCAAAGGCATTACTGCACTGTGTTGCCAAGATATCTACTGACAGCTTATTCTTACCTCTTGTCAATCATGTTGAAGCTCCTGCCACTGCACCACTGGAGCCAAGAAACCACATTCGGTAGCAAACAAGATAAGTGATACAATAGCAATATAATAAAATAGTAAATGGGTATAATAGAAGAAAAAGAAAAGCTGCTTTCCTCCACAGGAGACACCCTTGTCCAGTAATGTAGGTTTAATATTGAACTCATTTCTTCAACAACATTTCTTCTACACTGGTTGGAACTGAAGGGGGAGGAAGAGGGACTGTGCATTTCCTGGTGGTATGTTGCCCCCTACTGTTGGGAGTATGAATCGCACAGCTTGTGGCATCTTTCAAATTGTGGAAAAGGAGTGGGAGAGTGTGGCTACGAGTGCAATATGTTCTCAGCTCACTGTCAGTAAATCAGTTAGGTAGATACTGATGCCTGTTTTGTTCTTAATTAGGTTATGTTTTGCTGGTAACAACATCGGTACTGCTTTACGACTGCTCACAGCAGTGACTTTGAAACTGTAGCTGTTCAGTCTCATACCGGCACTGCTGCTGCTGAGGAATGGCTAATGGACTGCACACACACGCTTACACGCGCGATCTTGAGGTCTTGAGGGTCTTGAATCTTTCAACCCGTACTGAACTGTAGCTTAGTGCAAATGCATAAATATGCATAAGTCTTGTCGGAGTAAGCGGTTTTGTTGGCTCATGTAATTCAATTAATTAAGATACAAAAGACAAGAACACACTGACAGCAAAAACAGCACGCTTGTGACTGACTCAGCACCTGTAGCATGAGAAACTGTGCATACAAGAGTGCTTATTCATACTGAATGTCATCTACACATTTAATTGCCTCAGAATGTCTTGGGCGGGTTTGGAGTGCTGTACTGCTAGTGTGAGCATCGGCTTCTCCACATCACCATGAGAACTGTGACCCTGCATGCACTTAAAGAATTTAGGTGCCTGTAGATCCACAGCTATTACAAATATAGGCATATGGTTCTACTGAAAACACATTTCACGGTCACATATGAGCAAATCTGCTCAGCAAATCAAAAATTCAGTTGCAGTAATGAGAGTTTACCAGCTTTTTGAAAGTGTTCAACCAAAAGCCTGTAAAATCTTGATAAAATCCCAGCCATTATCAACTCAAGCCTCACAGAAGCCACTTCTGCAATATAGGGTGAACAACCCAGCATGTTTCTTTTGCTGGGCATGTACAATACAGAAAGCACAGGCCATCTCCTTCAGCAAACTGAAGACCAGAGGACAGGTGCGCATGGTATTTATTTAGTTGTGTCACCTCACCTGAAGGAGCCGCTCTGCTTCATTTCAGTCGGGAAGCTACAAAGGTTGACCGTCACAGCAGTACTAGTAAAACAGACTCAGTCCTGTACTTTCAATGTGGTATGACTTTAACGCTGTGTCTTTAGTGATCAGCCCCAACACACATGAATGACCATTAGTCCTGACCCCAGCATGCACAGATGCTCCATTTTGGCTCTCACTGAAACATGACATGGCCGGCGGAGCGTCATTTTGACCTGCCCACCCCAAAAAAAACTCAAACATTTATTTTCCTTAACTGCGCGTACCACTGATGTATAGACAAACAGAGCGTCAACATGGCAGAACCAGTTATATACACTGCAGCTGCCATGTTTCCCAAAATGTGAAACGTTTTGACTGGTGCAGCTTGTTTATCCAGTAAACTAATATAGTACGAATGCAACTATCATGATCTTCTTCTTGATTTCTTTACAGCTGTCACGTCTTGCCCTCATGTTCTTTCCATGTTCTTCAGTTCATTTTGGTTTCTCAACTCCTCCCTGTTTCTGCCCACTTGTCATGTCTCTCACCTGTTTCTAATTTGTGGCTCCTCCCCTTCCCAGGTGTTCATTGTCTCCGGTTGTGTATGTATACCCCTCTCTTTGTTTGCTGGCGTTTGTGTTTTCGTGCTTTGTGGACTGTAATGATATTCTGTGATTGTAGTTTTCTGTGTTTTCGTTAATCACAGACTCTCCTGCTCACACTGTCTCTGCCTGCACTCTGACTCCACAACATCAAGTTAGACTCTAATAGACTCTGCTTATGTATCCGCCTCTCTTGCCTGCTCAAGAGTCACAACAGCCAAATTGGCTGATAGCCAGTTTTAAACCCAAACCTGTGTGGAGTAAATGAAGAAAAACCCATTTCCATTGTGAGAAGCATTTCTTAGTTGGGCACAATGATTTATACTAAACTATGCTATTTAAACCATGCTATGACATTTTAGTACTGGTACAGCAATGTATGCAAAATATAAACCACAAATTGGACGATTTTTTTTTACTGCTATCTTGCTAAGCTAGAGTTGATGCTTTTCAGAGATGTGAGGGTCTGTCTATAAAATATGTATTGTTATTATACAGATTAGCTGTGTCGGCATTTGACTTGCCCCGCCTAATGATGGGAAGTGTTGCCGCCCCTGCCGCAGGATAGTTAATTCACCTTTCAGTAGAGGTCTGTGTGGGATTGTTCTTATGATCCTAATAGAATTTGTCCCCCAATCCAGTATTTTAACATGTATAACTCATGAAATAAACTCGACTAAAAATGATTACAATATGTCAGCCTTGCCTTAAGTTGGCCTAATATTGGTACATTGGCCGTTTACTCTAAACAGCTGAGGCTATCTGACCGTTCAAAGGCTCCACTATTTCTCTGGAACATTAATGCAATTTATGTGTTGTTCATGGAATTGATTGCTAGAACATTTTTTTAATTTTATTATTAATTGTTTAGCTGTTTACCCCTGATGTTAATTATGCATTCTAATTATTGTGTGATTATTATTATTATATATATATGTTTTTATATAGACTATTTATATAATTTGTGGTATACTGTATGTTGTCCCGCTCCCGCACACACAGATTAATGAACCAGCCGCTCGCATGCATGACATTGAAATGTAATCCCTCTGGGATGTACAGTAAGAGGAAAATACTGTGTTTTGTGGAAATTGGAGCATGTAGATTTATTATAGTAGACCCCATAATACTGAAAATAAGCATAATAGGTCCCCTTAAACGAAACCCTTGTACTGCTGTTGTAAAACATTAAAGGAAGCAGGACTTCAAATGACAAATGATCCATTAGAGAAAATACCAGCCTGTCTATTATTTTCTACGATTACAAGAAATCTGAACCTCTTACGGAAATACATAGTAATTGATATTAATTTGGATGTGCGTCATGAAACCTGTACTGTATGCCTGCTTTTTCCAGTGAGCCCTGAGTGGAAGGTGTCAGTCATACTGCTCACAGTCTGTAGCTTGTGTCTAGCTGCAGCTGATGTTACCTACTGTATGTTCTCAGCTGTCAACTTCAATGTCCTTCAGTCATTCAAGGTTGAGTGTTGATTAACAGGGCTAGTTCTCCAGGTTTTCTGCAGGGCTCTTTCTGACCTGTCAGTGCCTTCGTTTACTGAGAGAAGCAGTCTGTAAGACGGAGCTACAGCATGCCTGATTAGTTCTGTACTAAGACCTCTTCCTCATTTCCTTGTAATTGTACATTTGAGGCAGCTGATCTGAGCCAAACTAATTCTCTAAGCGCTTCTGCAACTACCAGCGCTGTATCCCTGATTTCATTACGGCCTTCAGAAGAACGGCAAATTAGATCTGAACAGCTGTATGCACGTCTAATATATCTGATGAGCCACTGAGAGAAGCAGTTCATGAGACATAGAGTTACAACTCAAGCATGATAACAATGTTTTTAACTTTAAAGATCTGTCTTCGCCTCCTGGTCAGCTTGCTCTGTGATAAACTATAGAATACTTTCATATAGTACATAAATATGTGGACTACATGTGACAATGATATTAACAGTACTCTAACACTGTGAATAATGACGCTCCCTATACATCTGATTCAAAACTGGAACATCTAACAAGACCTGGAGGACCGTTATAGCTGTAAACACTGGATAAAGAATACATTGAGAGAAAATCAAGCACTAGTAAAAGAACAGTCCTACATATTGCTACTTATAGTTACATATTTAAAATAAATCTTTTTAATGCAGCTAAAATGTTTAAATTGATCATTGATCAATTTTTCAAATTATAAACACTTAAAAATGGCATGTTTTTATGTCAGTGCTGTATCCCAGTCCCTCATGGCAACATGGGGAGCAGTTTTGGAGTAAATGTGTTGCGAAGTCTGAAAAACAGCACATCACATTAAGATTAAGAACATAATTTTTGTGTGTTTCAATGAAAAACATTATGATTGTATGTGTATATGGCTGTTCAGAGCTTTATATTCGGGCGATTTATGCTCTGCTCAAAATGAGCCACAGGAGTCAAGAGTGTTCTGATTGATGTGTTAGTGACAAAATGAAATGAATGAAGTAAACATGATTAAGCCATGAGTCATTCAAAGTAAAAGTATTTAAAATCAAAGTCAGTCTAATTAAAAATATATGTGTGTGTGTGTGTGTGTATATAGTGGTTTTTATATTGTCACTTGCACAGTGTGGATATGCATAGCTACTAACAACCAAACGTAGCTACTAACAACCAAACGTAGCTACTAACAACCAAACGTAGCTACTAACAACCAAACGTAGCTACTAACCACCAAATGAAGCTACAACCAAGCATAGCTACTAACAACCAAACGTAGCTACTAACCACCAAATGAAGCTACTAACAACCAAATGCAGCTACAACCAAGCATAGCTACTAACAACCAAACATAGCTACTAACAACCAAATGTAGCTACAACCAAGCATAGCTACTAACAACCAAACGTAGCTACTAACAACCAAATGTAGCTACAACCAAGCATAGCTACTAACAACCAAACGTAGCTACTAACAACCAAATGTAGCTACAACCAAGCATAGCTATTAACAACCAAACGTAGCTACTAACAACCAAACATAGCTACTAACAACCAAATGTAGCTACAACCAAGCATAGCTACTAACAACCAAACGTAGCTACTAACAACCAAATGTAGCTACAACCAAGCATAGCTACTAACAACCAAACATAGCTACTAACAACCAAATGTAGCTACAACCAAGCATAGCTATTAACAACCAAACGTAGCTACTAACAACCAAACATAGCTACTAACAACCAAATGTAGCTACAACCAAGCATAGCTATTAACAACCAAACGTAGCTACTAACAACCAAATGTAGCTACAACCAAGCATAGCTACTAACAACCAAACGTAGCTACTAACAACCAAATGTAGCTACAACCAAGCATAGCTACTAACAACCAAACGTAGCTACTAACAACCAAATGTAGCTACAACCAAGCATAGCTACTAACAACCAAACGTAGCTACTAACAACCAAACGTAGCTACAGAGTCTTACTTGACAGAAGGGAAAGCTACAGCTAATCACACTGGCCGTATGTGTTGGGGGGGGTAGGACTCCAGTAGAGAACGAGATTGAATCTTTTCTGCACCTCTAGGTTAAGGAGATGTTGACAGATCAGGGTTTGTATTATTATTATTACACGTCACTTCAGTCCATGCTAATTCTATACTCTTGGTCCTCAGTGTTTCTCAGTGTAGAGCTGTTCATATGGAACGTGAAGGTTTGTACAGAGGGTTATTTCTTTGGACTGGACGCTTATTAATCTGCTCGGGCAGTGAGGGGATTCTTTTATCTCAACCCCAGCAAAGAAACCCCCAAACCCCCAAACCTACTGCCACTTATCTCTCTTTCTGTGCTAATCTCTCAACTGCTTTGTGTTAAGCAGAACCGAACAGAAGGACTGTAGTCCTGTGTGTGTGTGTGTGTGTGTGTGTGTGTGTGTGTGTGTGTGTCAGTCACAAGGGACACTTTCCCTCGTTTAAATCTCATCACATCCCTGGCTGTGTGTGTCTTGGGCGAGAGAGCAGATTTCCCTCTGTCGTTTACCTTCACTCCATCTCCTCCTCTCCCTGGGGTCAGGACCCATTATACAGACACTTTATTTCACGCTCCACCTTGGAGAAAAGATGGAGATAAAAGTGTGTGTGTGTGTGTGTGTGTGTGTGATGGGATCAAACACACTGCTGGCACGTGTTCCTCAGAAGATGGAGGCTGTTTATAGATCGATTGCTGCTTTAAGCCCAGTGGTCTTGTTTGGGTTAAACACGTGCACTCACTCACTGCACCCAGCTGTGCTCCTGTCTGTAGAGTTTACCCACAGACCACCAGGGAGCCCCCTGTCACAGCCGCACGGGTGTGTGTGCGCCCGTGTGTACGGGTGTTTGTGATGAGTCAAAGAAAGGGCAGTGGGTTATATCTCTGCTCTGTATCTGCTTTGAACCATCTTCTAACCCTCTAGCACCCCCTCTCTATTTTTCCTCTCTATCTCTCTCTCTTTTCATTTTCATCTCTCTTTCTCTCTCTCTTTATCTCTATCTGTGTTTCTTTCACTCTGTATCTCTATCTCATTGTCCCTATCTCTATCTTTATCTGTGTTACTCTTTCACTCTTCTCTCTCTCTCTCTCTCTCTCTCTCACACACACACACACACACACACACACACACACACATATATATATATATATATATATATATATAGAGAGAGAGAGAGAGAGAGAGAGATGTCTGTTATCACTCTTCTATTTTTCTCTGTATCTCTCTCTATATAAATCTCTCCATCTCTATCAGTCTTATCTCTCATTATCTCTTATATCTCATTATTTACTCATTTTCTACTATATAAACATCTCTTTGTCTCTATAGATCTTGATGGCTCTTTTTGATTTCTTATGTTCTCTCTCTATACACCTGTCTTTTTTTCTTTCTCTCTCTGCACTCTTTCTCTTTTTTTCTCTCTCTTTCTCTCTGTTTCTAAGAAGATTTCTCTCTCTCTCTCTCTACATCTCTTTTCTCTCTATCCCTTTTCTCCCTCTCTCTCTTTTCTCTCTGTAAATCTCTCCATGTCTCTGGTTTCAGCAGTGTACTGCTGGTGGAGATGAATGGTGGTTAATGGTAATATACAGTTGTGCTGGCTGTACTGTAGTGTAACGTGGCAGAAAGAGAGCAGCCACAGACGTCTTCCCTCACAACAAATAAAGAGCTTCTGACAGCCCTGCTCGTGTCAGAGCTCAGGACGCGAGCGCTGTGCTTTCTTCATGTGAGAGCAGGCTGGATCTGCTTTTTTCCCCTGACTGTGCCTCGACAGTGCACAGAGCTAATCTGAACTTCAGAACTGAAGAAATTAAAGCAGCACTTCTCACTGTGTTCTGCGGGAGGAGTCGTGTTGGATCAGTTCCCACACTTCTTCATAAAGTGTTTCTGGAGCTTCAGGATACATGGAGCTGTTTATTAAGACATCATCAGCAACTATGCAAACGAAACAAGACAACAAGATGTTGTCATATAGGTCATCACAACATAAACACTGTAGATATCTCTGATCTGGTCTGTTTCATTATACACCACATGAAATGAACAGTTATCAGATTTTATATCGCCTTAAAAAAATTTGTATTGGTCGCGACAGACCATCGGATATCCCTGTGGGGCATTGTGTGTGTGTGTGTGTGTGTGTGTGTGTGTGTGTGTGTGAGAGAGAGAGAGAGAAAGAGAGAGAGAGAGAGAAAGAAGGAAAGAAGCAGTTCTAGACTCTTTTTGAGAAATCGGAAATCCTTATTCAGTGTCTAATAATAACTCCACCACCCCACCCACTCAACAACATCCTGCCTCTCTCTTTCTCTCTTACCCAGAGAGAGAGAGAGAGAGAGAGAGAGAGAGAGAGAGAGAGAGAGACAGAGAGAGAGAATAAAACGAGCAGTGAGTGAGTGTGTGGAGAGGGAAAGATGCTGTGTGAGATAATGATGAGTGTAGAGAGGAGGATGTTCAGTGTGGTCTACAGTGGTTTTTTCCTTTACTGCCTCTCACCACATTTAGACACAGTGGAAGGAGGTGGAGAAGAGAGGAGGAAGAAAGGACAATGTTGTGGAAATGCAACATCTCTCTCTTTCTCTCTCTCTCTCTCTCTCTCTTTCTCACACACATGCACACACTCTCTCTCTCTCTGAATGTCAAGGTCTAGTTTTTCTTTCATTTCTCAAGGTTGAGCTTAAATAGCAGATCAAAGGAGTAGTGTTCTGCATGAACACACATGAACACACACACACACACACTTTTTTAATACCCTCTCAGTCCTTGAGGTTATACATATATGTATAAATGGCTCAACTAAAAATGGGACGTATATATATGGAACATATTATTAGGCTTATGTAAAATCTATATATTGTCTATTATGCATACACATACACATGTGTATGATGCAAACGGGGCATATAAATATATACATACCTACAGCACTGTGCAATGGTTAGACACCATCCTTCATTCATTTAATTATCAGTCTATACAGCCAGTAAATACTAGTTGCTCTTTATTCAGTACCAGGAAAGAAAAAAGAAAAACAGAAATAACAGAAATATTTATAACAGAAAATTACACAGAAGCCCTGCAGCTAAATATATGATCTATATTTTGTGTTTCCACCCTTTATTGTAGCTTCTGTTCTTTTTTTACTTTCATAACAATATTTAGTTTAATCAGTTTTCAACACTAAAACACAGAGTCTTTATTGTTGGTCCTGTAGGTTATCCATTACATAGACTTTCATTCCTGGAGAATTCCCCAAACCTGAACCAGAACTACCCTAAACCTTACCTAACCCTGAACCTTAACCTCAACCTGAACTTCTACTATCCTATACCTTACCTAACCCTGAACCTTAACCTCAACCTGAACTTCTACTATCCTATACCTTACCTAACCCTGAACCTTAACCTCAACCTGAACTTCTGCCACCCTAAGCCTTACCTAACCCTAAACCTTAACCTCAACCTGGACTTCTACTACCCAAAACCTTACCCAACCCTGAACCTTAACCTCAACCTGAACTTCTACTATCCTAAACCTTACCTAACCCTGAACCTTAACCTCAACCTGAACTACTACTACCCTAAACCTTACCTAACCCTGAACCTTAACCTCAACCTGAACTTCTACTACCCTAAGCCTTACCTAACCCTAAACCTTAACCTCAACCTGGACTTCTACTACCCAAAACCTTACCCAACCCTGAACCTTAACCTCAACCTGAACTTCTACTATCCTAAACCTTACCTAACCCTAAACCTTAACCTCAACCTGAACTACTACTACCCTAAACCTTACTTAACCCTGAACCTTAACCTCAACCTGACCTACTACTATCCTAAACCTTACCTAACCCTAAACCTGAACTACTACTACCCTAAACCTTACCTTAACCTCAACCTGAACTACTACTACCCTAAACCTTACCTAACCCTAAACCTGAACTACTACTACCCTAAACCTTACCTTAACCTCAACCTGAACTACTACTACCCTAAACCTTACCTTAACCTCAACCTGAACCACTACTACCCTAAACCTTACCTTAACCTCAACCTGAACCACTACTACCCTAAACCTTACCTTAACCTCAACCTGAACCACTACTACCCTAAACCTTACCTTAACCTCAACCTGAACTACTACTACCCTAAACCTTACCTTAAACTTGGCCTTAACCACTACTACCCTAAACCTTACCTTAAACTTGGCCTTAACCACTACTACCCTAAACCTTACCTTAAACTTGGCCTTAACCACTACTACCCTAAACCTTACCTTAAACTTGGCCTTAACCCAACCTTAAAATGTAATGATTTACATTGTAGGGACCAGCTTGTAGCGCCTACAGGGAGGGAAGGCCCCCACAGTGTGAATATATGACCAGGTTTTGTGACTCACAATGTGTTATAAACCTGATACACACACACACACACACATTCACCCAGTCTGTTTGTGCGAGTACAGCAGGGAATCATACTTTCCCCTGTGTTTACTGGAGAAATAAATCTTCCACATTTATCACTCTTTCCTCTCATCCCTCCCTCTCTATCCAGCCATCCCCTCAGCCTCCAGATCTACCCATTAATCATAGTTTGTCAGGCACCGTCTCCCTCTGTCTCCCTCTTTCTCTCTCTGCCTCTGTCTCGCTTGCTTTTTCTCTGACTCTTTGCTTTCTATTTCTGTCTCACTGCCTCTTTCTCTCCCTCTCTCTCCCTCTCTCTCTCACTCCCCCATTCGGTAAGTAAATATGCAAACACATTGTCAGTGTGTACATGGTTTTGTATTTCGGTGTGTGTGTATTTCCACACTTCCATTATCAGACTCGACCCCAAAACCTCTCTTTCCAGATCAGCCTGCCTGACCGTCTGATAGTATCACTCCAGCTGTGGCTCTATGTGTGTGTGTGAGTGTGTATGTGTGTGTGCATGTGTGTGTGTGTGTGTGTGTGTGTGTGTGTGTGTGTGTGTGCAAAGGTACATCCATGGTGAAAATGGCTGAGTAGTGAATGAAAGTGCGTCAGTCTAAAGTCAGTGTTTGTGTGCGGGTTATAGCACAGTGCCCCTGTGATCGGTGTGATCGGCTCTGTAGATAATATTAATATTCCATCATACAGTACAGCAGTCACATCCTCAGTTAATGTGCATTCTGCTCTTACTGTTGCTTAATCACTAGGCATGCACTGATATCACTTTTTCGCTTCTGATGCTGAACACCTAATTCTCAAGCTGATAATCCTCAAGTACCTACAGTACTGTGCAAAAGTTTAGGCACTTGGGGACATTACATTAAAAAAGATCTTTTTTCCAGACAGGAAGCTTTTTTAAATTTTTTAAAAAATATTCAAATAGTGAGTAGAGATTTTATGTTTGTTGGTGTGGTAACCCAGTATTATTTGTCGTTATTATCTAATAGCTGCTTTGACTGCTCAGTACTTTATTAATCTAAATCAAAATTTCTGCTGAAAGAATTGAATAAATGTATATAATGTCTGGGGCGTCCAGGAGAAATCTGGAACCAAACTTCCTTCTTCAAACTTGAGCACACAATATTATCTGCTCCTGTCAAAATAAGATTTTTATGCTACTTTGTATAGTATATATGCTTATTTACATCTGTTCCTACTGGTGCAAATATACTCATTGCTAAGATAAAGACTTTTAAACAATGAGGTTAGGTTTCCACAACTTTACTACAACTGTGGTGTATACCAATACAAGCTCTATCTAACCAACTCAGTATGTGCTTTAAAAAGCTAATATTTATACCACTCCACTTTAACATTACTGATCTTATTTTGGTAAAGGCAGCATGTATTATTAATACATAACCTCACATTTAAAAAGTCAATGTGCTCTAGTTATTAAAATCCTTTCTTGTCATACCCCCACCACCCTTATACTATACATAAATGCTGCTCATCTCAGGCATGAAATGATCCCACGCCATGACATCTGCTTCAGTTCAGCTCTATCTACCGGCACTGTATGTGAATTACTTCGCTGATAGCACTTCATTTGAAGTTGTTACTAGGTATCAACAGCTAGAGAGAATTACAGCTGTGCAGCCAATGTGCCCATTATAGGCTTGTACTTCAGAGATTACACCCAATGAACAAAACAGATGATTAAATGGTTAATCGCAACTGGATAGTTCATAGGGCAATTAACTATCAGCTAAAACTTCCTGACCATGAGAGTCCCAGCAGTGATACTGACACTGCATTCAACACTGACACTGACACTGCACCCCTCACATATTCCAAAGACTCTGACCTGCTAAAAAACTATTTTAAGATTTTTTTTAGCTAACCACTAATGTTCTCTCTCTCACTGTGTGTGTGTATGTGTTTCACAGGCTCGGTGGCACTGAGTGTGTTCCTGGTGTCGTTGGCAGTAACAGTGTGTGCTGTTTGGCTGGTGGCTCTTTGTGGCGTCTGTGGTTGGTGTCAACGCAAGCTGGTGAGTCACACGCACGCACACACACACACACACACACACACACACACACACACACACACACACACAGTTACACACATAAAGTGGTTCTTGAAAGTTTATAAACCCTTTAGAATTTTCTATATTGCATGAATATGATCTGAAACATTATCAGGTTTTCACAAGTAAATAAAGAGACCCCAATTAAACAAAGGACACAAAAATACTGTACTTGGTTGTTTATTTTTGAGGAAAACAATCCAGTAGTTCATATCTGTGAGTGACAAAGCTCTGTAAATTGAAGGGTTAAATTAGTGGTGTTTTCAGTGAACGAGATGAGATGAGTGCTGCTTTCTTGTGTTTAAAGGACTGGGATCTGTGAAAGTCAATATTCATGAGTACACAATCAGGGGAACACTAAACAACAATGGTGTGCATGGCAGGATACAAGGAGAAAATCACTGCTTTACAAAAAGAAGACTATTACTGTCTGCAGTTTGCTAAAGATCATGTGGACCACTGGAAAAATGTTTTGTAGACGGATGTAGTCCAAAATAGAATCCTTTGGTTCAAATGAGTAGCATGTCTGGAGAAAAGAAAACACTTCATTTTAGCCTAAGAACCATATCCTGTCTGTAAAACATGGTGGTGGTAGTATCATGGTATGCATCTGTTTTGCTGCCAGAATGACTTGCCATCACTGATGGAACAATGAATTCTGAATATTTCCTGCAAATTCCAAAGAAAAATGTCAGGACACCTATTTGTGAACTGAATCTTAAAGAATGTGCGTCATGCAGCAAGACAACCACCCTAAGCACACAAGTCGTTCTTGGAAGAATTGTTAAAGAAGAATAAAGCTATTGTTTTGGAATGGCCAGATCAACATCCTGACCTTAATCCTATAGAAATGTTGTTAAAGACCTGTAGTGAGAAAACATACCAATAACCCAATAACCCAATAACCCAGAGCCGAAGCTGCTATTTATGAAGGACTGGGCTCCTTCAAGCTAATGTGATCAACAGTTACTGGAGCAGCTTAGTTGCAGTTATAGCCGTATACTTTCGCCACTCAAAGACATTTAGTACTGGAACATTTTCCTGAAAAAATAAATTACAAACTTTAACCTTAACCATAATCTTACCCTAACCCTAACCCTTACCTTAACCCTACCTTAACCTTGCCTTAACCCTGACCTTAATTTTACCCTAATCCGAACCGCGTCTTTATACTTAACCTTAATCTTAACTTTAATCTTAACCCTAACTTCACACATATCCTTACCTTTTATCCTAACCTCACCCATACACTTAACTTTACCTTAACCCTAACTTCCCACATATCCTTAAATTTAACCTTAACCTCACCCATACCCTTAACTTTACCTTAACCCTAACTTCCCACATATCCTTAAATTTAACCTTAACTTCACCCATACCATTAACTTTACCTTAACCCTAACTTCACACATATCCTTAACTTTTATCTTAACCTCACCCATACCCTCAACTTTACCTTAACCCTAACTTCACACATATCCTTAAATTTAACCTTAACCTCACCCATACCATTAACTTTACATTAACCCTAACTTCACACATATCCTTACCTTTTATCTTAACCTCACCCATACACTTAACTTTACCTTAACCCTAACTTCCCACATATCCTTAAATTTAACCTTAACCTCAGCCATACCCTTAACTTTACCTTAACCCTAACTTCCCACATATCCTTAAATTTAACCTTAACCTCACCCATACCATTAACTTTACCTTAACCCTAACTTCACACATATCCTTAACTTTTATCTTAACCTCACCCATACCCTCAACTTTACCTTAACCCTAACTTCACACATATCCTTAACTTTAACCTTAACCTCACCCATACCCTTAACTTTACCTTAACCCTAACTTCACACATATCCTTAAATTTAACCTTAACCTCACCCATACCATTAACTTTACCTTAACCCTAACTTCACACATATCCTTAACTTTTATCTTAACCTCACCCATACCCTTAACTTTACCTTAACCCTAACTTCCCACATATCCTTAACTTTTATCTTAACCTCACCCATACCCTTAACTTTACCTTAACCCTAACTTCACACATATCCTTAAATTTAACCTTAACCTCACCCATACCCTTAACTTTACCTTAACCCTAACTTCCCACATATCCTTAAATTTAACCTTAACCTCACCCATACCCTTAACTTTACCTTAACCCTAACTTCCCACATATCCTTAACTTTTATCTTAACCTTAGCCTCACCCATATTCTTTATTTTAACCTTAACCTTAAACCTAACCCTTAAACCTAACCCCAACTTAACTCTAATTCTACCCTAACCCTTACCTTAATCTAACCTTAACCATACCCCTACCCTAACCCTGCCTTAACCTTACCTTAACCTTGACCTTAATATTACTTTAATCCGAACCGCATCTATATCCTTAACCTTAAACTTAACTTTAATCTTAAGCCTAACTTCCCACATATCCTTAAATTTAACCTTAACGTCACCCATATCCTTAACTTTAATCTTACCTTAACTTTATCTTAACCCTAATTTCACACATATCTTTAATTTTAACCTTAACCTCACCCATACCCTTAAGTTTACCCTAACCCTAATCTCACACATATCCTTAATTTTTATCTTAACCTTAGCCTCACCCATATCCTTAATTTTAACCTTAACCTTAAACCTAACCCCAACCCTAACCTTTACCTTAATCCTACCCTAACCCTTAGCTTAATCTAACCTTAACCTCAACCTTACCCATACCCTAACCCTAACCTTAACGTTAACCTAATCTTAACCCGGATCTTAACCTTAGTCTGAGCTCAAAATATAATGTTTTACATTGCGAATCAGCATGTGGTCCCCACAAAGACGAAATGTCCTCGCAATGTAAGTATATGTTCACAAGCACACACGCACACGCATTCACAAACACCCACAGACACACACTTGCATGCTTGTCTTCATAAAGTGTGTGCACCGCACATGCAAACTCTCAGTGGGTGTTATAGGACAGACCATGCTGAGAACTGTTGTCGCACATAGACTTTGTCCTTTCCTTATAAACCATGCATACACACACAGAGACACACATACATACAAGTGACACACATACACATACTGAGCCTTTCTTCTGCACAGGCGAACACTGTCACTATGGATTACATTGAAAGGCTTGGAGTTGCACTGCAGTCCAAGGCTTATGTAACCTTCTTTGGTTCACCATGTTCACTATTGGGCTGCTGCACTCAAGGCAAACTTAGCATGTCTTCTAAGGCTCCAATTAGAGGTGCCAATATGTTAGCAGTGTTGCAAAAAATCAAATGTATTGTTTCTAGATCTTTGGCCAATAGCAAGCTTCATAAAAAGAGAGAAGTTGACTTAAAGATGTTAACCAGTTGACCAATGCAAGTACTGCCCACAAGCAGGTTCTTTCACTGCCACTGTTGCATGGTTGGACTAACTATATAGAACGTTGACATGAACCCCATTTTTGGTAGGTATAAAAGAACAGTTAACACCACTGCCCCCTATGTAACATGCAAGAATTTGATTTCCCTCCTAGGCATGCACACCATGCTATTCCAGTACAAGTCCTTGAACAAGACGTTTACCAACCTCTGACAATCAGGATAAGATTTCGACATCTGCCAAATGTCTTAAATGTAATAAAAATGGAAAAAATCGGACCCAAATTCTAACACTCAAGTTTTGTGAAATCAGATCTTTTATTTTTCTTTTAAAATTAAAGTTTAATGGTTAAAATTTGTCATGTGTTTATTGTTTTTTTTAAATAAAATGCATGTTTTCATGTCACAGACAAAAAGAGTTTTAGTCCATAGGCAGAGTCTTATTTTAGCCACACTCCTGGATTTTGGAGCAGGGAAACTGCATCCCTGTCCCTAATGGCCACATGGTGAGCAGTTTTGAATTAAATGTGTTCCAAAGTCAGTGTGTAATAATTCTCACCACTAAACACACATCTGTGATTAAGTGAACTTTTCTCTGTTTCTGAAGAAAAATATTATCATTTTAGATCAGTCCAAGCTGCGTTTGTAAGTCACATACTTGCTAACGAGTTCGACTTAAGATCAGCTAGAACTGTCACTGAAATTGTCATTCAAACATTTGGTAAAGTTTTGGTAGTGTTATAATATTTTTGTTAGTGCTAAAATAAAATGTACAAAATTTTACAAAATTTGTAAAAATAAAATAAAATAAAATAAAAAAAAAAGTTATAGCATCAGTCAATGCAAAATAACTTTAAATTAGTTTTTTTTATGTGTTTTAATGTCTGATTGAGTGAAATCATCTATATAAAAACCCTAACCCTAACCCTTTTACAAAAGAATAACAACTGATGTGCAGTATATATATATTTTTTCTCTAATAACGATAGTATTAATCATAACAAAGCATTATTGATGATTCTTGTATGCAAAGCCCGCTTCCAACAATTATTAAAAGTGATCTAATGCATTTGGGAACAAAACCCTTCATATGCACATGCAGTTGATGAGGTTTGGAAATGAGCTTGTGTGTGTATGTGTGCGTAGTGTTTGACCACTCTCCACTCAGCCGCTGTCGTTGCTAATTAGGCAGTATGAAATGTGATTGATTAAAAGGAGACGGCTGCTCGTTAGGCAGATCGAGTGGAGCATCTTCACTCACACGTTTGGAGTCGCTCACTTCGTTCCAAGCTAATTGATTCCTGCTTCATTCCATGCTTGTACCACAAGCAGGAAATGCGGGTCAATCATTTGGACGGATGTGTGTGTGTGGGAAGCCCATGTGGGAGTGAGTGTGTGTGTGTGTTTGAGAATGAGTGAGTGAGATATTGGCAGGGAGAGTGTGGCTGCTGGGGCATCATATTTGTGCTGCTTCATTTCGGGGACTCTGCTAAAAACTAGCCAGGCGGAAAAAAAAAAAAAAAATGCCTTTCTTTGTATAAACGCTGCTTCCGGAGTGGTACCTGCATGTGCTCTTTAGGGGCTTTGCTGAAGCAGGTCCTAATAAGTGCTCAACAGAAAAAAATCTAATGTACACAATGTCCCCTTTACACCAAACATACCAAATGTAGTGAATAATTTCACATTCACATAAAAAAATAAACAAATGTACAGAAAAAAACTGTTTTTAGACATGTTCTAAACCTAAACATAACACTAACTATAAGAAAAAACCTACACCTACTCCTAAACCTAACCCTAACTACAACAAAACCTACACCTACACATTTACATGTAATTATATATCAAAAACAAGTCTGTTGCTTAACATCTTGTTGTGGTTTGAATGAGCTTGTGAGATGCTCATAGAATCCTCCATTGCTTGTTAACTGCATCAATCCATGAATAAAGTTAAAGTCTATAACTTTCAATGCATAAGAGACAAGCATCTGTTAGTAAGTGTTCATCAAGCTGTAATATCTCCAAGGTACATCATAAACACAGTGTATATTATCATTTTAATGCCATTTTAAAAACAGGAAAGTTGTATGAACTCAATGCAGTTCTGCTGCACTTTTTCATTTGATCAAATAAAGTGGAGTCAGTCCACACATGTTCTTTTAAATATAAAGTTCATTTGCTGAATAAAATTGGGTAACACTTTATTTGTAAGGCTAATTGTAATTGTTTTACGTGCTCAGGGTAACTTAACTAACATGCAAGATTAAAGGGAATTTGAAGGTGAGGGTAAAGTATTCTATTAAATCTCTAATCCTAAACCTTACCCTAAATACTCCTAAACCTAACCTTGTCTACAAGACAAAACCTACACCTAGTCCTAAACTTAACACTTACTGCAACACAAAACCTACACCTACTCCTAAACTTAACACTAACTACAACACAAAACCTACACCTACTTCTAAACTTAACACTAACTACAACACAAAACCTACACCTACTCCTAAACTTAACAGCAACACAAAACCTACACCTACTTCTAAACTTAACACTAACTACAACACAAAACCTACACCTACTTCTAAACTTAACAATAACTGCAACACAAAACCTACACCTACTTCTAAACTTAACACTAACTACAACACAAAACCTACACCTACTCCTAAACCTAAACTTAACTACAAAACCTACAGCTGCTCCTAACCCTAACTACTCCTAAACCTAACCTTATCTACAAGACAAAACCTACACCTACTCCTAAACTTAACACTAAAACAAAACCTACATCTACTCCTAAACTTAACACTAACTGCAACACAAAACCTACATCTACTCTTAAACCTAACCTTATCTACAAAACCTACATCTACTCCTAAACTTAATACTAACTGCAACACAAAACCTACATCTACTCTTAAACCTAACCTTATCTACAAAACCTACATCTACTCCTAAACCTAACCTTATCTACAAAACCTACATCTACTCTTAAACCTAACCTTATCTACAAAACCTACATCTACAGAGTTACAGCAGCAAAGGGATAGCAAGGCACTCAGTATAAAAAATAGATACTGTATATACAATATAAATAATAAAAAGTCAAAACCCTGACTACAACACATACACCTACTCCTAAAAAACCTAACTCTGACTACAACACATACACCTACTCCTAAAAACCTAACTCTGACTACAGCACATACACCTACTCCTAAAACCCTAACTCTGACTACAACACATACACCTACTCCTAAAAACCTAACTCTGACTACAACACATACACCTACTCCTAAAAACCTAACTCTGACAACAACACATACACCTACTCCTAAAAAACCTAACTCTGACTACAACACATACACCTACTCCTAAAAACCTAACTCTGACTACAGCACATACACCTACTCCTAAAACCCTAACTCTGACTACAACACATACACCTACTCCTAAAAACCTAACTCTGACTACAACACATACACCTACTCCTAAAAAACCTAACTCTGACTACAACACATACACCTACTCCTAAAAAACCTAACTCTGACTACAACACATACACCTACTCCTAAAAAACCTAACTCTGACTACAACACATACACCTACTCCTAAAAACCCTAACTCTGACTACAACACATACACCTACTCCTAAAAAACCCTAACCCTGACTACAACACATACACCTACTCCTAAAAACCTAACTCTGACTACAACACATACACCTACTCCTAAAAACCTAACTCTGACTACAACACATACACCTACTCCTAAAAACCTAACTCTGACTACAACACATACACCTACTCCTAAAAAACCTAACTCTGACTACAACACATACACCTACTCCTAAAAAACCTAACTCTGACTACAACACATACACCTACTACTAAAAACCTAACTCTGACTACAACACATACACCTACTCCTAAAAACCTAACTCTGACTACAACACATACACCTACTCCTAAAAAACCTAACTCTGACTACAACACATACACCTACTCCTAAAAAACCTAACTCTGACTACAACACATACACCTACTCCTAAAAAACCTAACTCTGACTACAACACAAACACCTACTCCTAAAAACCCTAACCCTGACTACAACACATACACCTACTCCTAAAAAACCTAACTCTGACTACAACACATACACCTACTACTAAAAACCTAACTCTGACTACAACACATACACCTACTCCTAAAAACCTACCTCTGACTACAACACATACACCTACTACTAAAAACCTAACTCTGACTACAACACAAACACCTACTCCTAAAAACCTAACTCTGACTACAACACATACACCTACTCCTAAAAAACCTAACTCTGACTACAACACATACACCTACTCCTAAAAAAACTAACTCTGACTACAACACATACACCTACTCCTTAAAAACCTAACTCTGACTACAACACATACACCTACTCCTAAAAACCTAACTCTGACTACAACACATACACCTACTCCTAAAAACCTAACTCTGACTACAACACATACACCTACTCCTAAAAACCTAACTCTGACTACAACACATACACCTACTCCTAAAAACATAACTCCGACTACAACACATACACCTACTCCTAAAAAACCTAACTCTGACTACAACACATACACCTACTCCTAAAAACCTAACTCTGACTACAACACATACACCTACTCCTAAAAAACCTAACTCTGACTACAACACAAACACCTACTCCTAAAAATCCTAACTCTGACTACAACACATACACCTACTCCTAAAAACCTAACTCTGACTACAACACATACACCTACTCCTAAAAACCTACCTCTGACTACAACACATACACCTACTACTAAAAACCTAACTCTGACTACAACACATACACCTACTCCTAAAAACCTAACTCTGACTACAACACATACACCTACTCCTAAAAAACCTAACTCTGACTACAACACATACACCTACTCCTAAAAACCTAACTCTGACTACAACACATACACCTACTCCTAAAAACCTAACTCTGACTACAACACATACACCTACTCCTAAAAACCCTAACTCTGACTACAACACAAACACCTACTCCTAAAAACCCTAACCCTGACTACAACACATACACCTACTCCTAAAAACCTAACTCTGACTACAACACATACACCTACTCCTAAAAACCTAACTCTGACTACAAACACATACACCTACTCCTAAAAAACCTAACTCTGACTACAACACATACACCTACTCCTAAAAATCCTAACTCTGACTACAACACATACACCTACTCCTAAAAAACCTAACTCTGACTACAACACATACACCTACTCCTAAAAACCTAACTCTGACTACAACACATACACCTACTCCTAAAAACCTAACTCTGACTACAACACATACACCTACTCCTAAAAACCCTAACTCTGACTACAACACATACACCTACTCCTAAAAACCCTAACCCTGACTACAACACATACACCTACTCCTAAAAACCTAACTCTGACTACAACACATACACCTACTCCTAAAAACTAACTCTGACTACAACACATACACCTACTCCTAAAAAACCTAACTCTGACTACAACACATACACCTACTCCTAAAAACTAACTCTGACTACAACACATACACCTACTCCTAAAAACCTAACTCTGACTACAACACATACACCTACTCCTAAAAACCTACTCTGACTACAACACATACACCTACTACTAAAACCTAACTCTGACTACAACACATACACCTACTCCTAAAAACCTAACTCTGACTACAACACAAACACCTACTCCTAAAAACCCTAACTCTGACTACAACACATACACCTACTCCTAAAAACCTAATTCTGACTACAACACATACACCTACTCCTAAAAACCCTAACTCTGACTACAACACATACACCTACTCCTAAAAACCTAACTCTGACTACAACACATACCTACTCCTAAAAACCTAACTCTGACTACAACACATACACCTACTCCTAAAAACCTAATTCTGACTACAACACATACACCTACTCCTAAAAACCCTAACTCTGACTACAACACAAACACCTACTCCTAAAAACCCTAACCTGACTACAACACATACACCTACTCCTAAAAACCTAACTCTGACTACAACACATACACCTACTCCTAAAAACCTAACTCTGACTACAACACATACACCTACTCCTAAAAAACCTAACTCTGACTACAACACATACACCTACTCCTAAAAATCCTAACTCTGACTACAACACATACACCTACTCCTAAAAAACCTAACTCTGACTACAACACATACACCTACTCCTAAAAACCTAACTCTGACTACAACACATACACCTACTCCTAAAAACCTAACTCTGTCTACAACACATACACCTACTCCTAAAAACCCTAACTCTGACTACAACACAAACACCTACTCCTAAAAACCCTAACCCTGACTACAACACATACACCTACTCCTAAAAACCTAACTCTGACTACAACACATACACCTACTCCTAAAAACCTAACTCTGACTACAACACATACACCTACTCCTAAAAAACCTAACTCTGACTACAACACATACACCTACTCCTAAAAACCCTAACTCTGACTACAACACATACACCTACTCCTAAAAACCTAACTCTGACTACAACACATACACCTACTCCTAAAAACCTACCTCTGACTACAACACATACACCTACTACTAAAAACCTAACTCTGACTACAACACATACACCTACTCCTAAAAAACCTAACTCTGACTACAACACAAACACCTACTCCTAAAAACCCTAACTCTGACTACAACACATACACCTACTCCTAAAAACCTAACTCTGACTACAACACATACACCTACTCCTAAAAACCCTAACTCTGACTACAACACATACACCTACTCCTAAAAACCTAACTCTGACTACAACACATACACCTACTCCTAAAAACCTAACTCTGACTACAACACATACACCTACTCCTAAAAAACCCTAACCCTGACTACAACACATACACCTACTCCTAAAAACCCTAACTCTGACTACAACACAAACACCTACTCCTAAAAACCTAACTCTGACTACAACACATACACCTACTCCTAAAAATCCTAACTCTGACTACAACACATACACCTACTCCTAAAAAACCTAACTCTGACTACAACACATACACCTACTCCTAAAAACCTAACTCTGACTACAACACATACACCTACTCCTAAAAACCTAATTCTGACTACAACACATACACCTACTCCTAAAAACCCTAACTCTGACTACAACACAAACACCTACTCCTAAAAACCCTAACCCTGACTACAACACATACACCTACTCCTAAAAACCTAACTCTGACTACAACACATACACCTACTCCTAAAAACCTAACTCTGACTACAACACATACACCTACTCCTAAAAAACCTAACTCTGACTACAACACATACACCTACTCCTAAAAACCCTAACTCTGACTACAACACATACACCTACTCCTAAAAACCTAACTCTGACTACAACACATACACCTACTCCTAAAAACCTACCTCTGACTACAACACATACACCTACTACTAAAAACCTAACTCTGACTACAACACATACACCTACTCCTAAAAAACCTAACTCTGACTACAACACAAACACCTACTCCTAAAAACCCTAACTCTGACTACAACACATACACCTACTCCTAAAAACCTAATTCTGACTACAACACATACACCTACTCCTAAAAACCCTAACTCTGACTACAACACATACACCTACTCCTAAAAACCTAACTCTGACTACAACACATACACCTACTCCTAAAAAACCTAACTCTGACTACAACACATACACCTACTCCTAAAAACCTAACTCTGACTACAACACATACACCTACTCCTAAAAAACCTAACTCTGACTACAACACATACACCTACTCCTAAAAACCTAACTCTGACTACAACACATACACCTACTCCTAAAATCCTAACTCTGACTACAACACATACACCTACTCCTAAAAAACCTAACTCTGACTACAACACATACACCTACTCCTAAAAACCTAACTCTGACTACAACACATACACCTACTCCTAAAAAACCCTAACCCTGACTACAACACATACACCTACTCCTAAAAACCTAACTCTGACTACAACACATACACCTACTACTAAAAACCTAACTCTGACTACAACACATACACCTACTACTAAAAACCTAACTCTGACTACAACACATACACCTACTACTAAAATCCTAACTCTGACTACAACACATACACCTACTCCTAAAATCCTAACTCTGACTACAACACATACACCTACTCCTAAAAACCCTAACTCTGACTACAACACAAACACCTACTCCTAAAAACCTAACTCTGACTACAACACATACACCTACTCCTAAAAACCCTAACTCTGACTACAACACATACACCTACTCCTAAAAAACCCTAACTCTGACTACAACACATACACCTACTCCTAAAAACCCTAACTCTGACTACAACACATACACCTACTCCTAAAAACCCTAACTCTGACTACAACACATACACCTACTCCTAAAAACCTAATTCTGACTACAATACAAAAGCTACACCTACTTCTAAGCCTAACCATAAGTCCAACACAACATCCACACATACTCCTAAACCTAAAACTGAATAAAGGAAAACAAACTTAAGATACCAAACATGTCTCGGCTGATGGACTACATTTGTGGTAAGGAGAACATTGTGTAAATTAGATTTTCCACCAATCTATCACTTTAAGCTGAAAGCTCTTTCACTCCAGCTCTCTAAATTGAAAATATGCAGTTTAATCTGTAAAGACGTATCATGGACACTTTAATAACAGGCGTTTATTGAGGAGACACTCCACTCACCAAATATACTCATCACAATGCTGACTGCTCAGAGCAAGAGAGAGTGTGTGTGAGAGACTGAGAGAGAGAGAGATTAATGCGTTCTAAGCTTCAGCAGTGGTTTCTTCAGCTCTCCACTTAGCAGCTGTCTGAGACAGAGAGAGATAGAGACTGTGATGTGTAGCTCCAGCTTTGTGTGCTTCAGGTTGGTAAAACTGATTAATTATAATATTATCATTAAAGATAATAAAAGGTTATATTTACATTAAATAAAGTATGCCTGCATTTTTAGACAGAATAAAAATTCCCATTTATGATTACAAGAAACACTGATAGTGTTGGTTTTATAAAAGTATATTGTTGCTGTCACACAAATACACATTTCCATTTTTGTAGTTTTTGTCCTTGTTCATACAGTTTTACACTCTGGTTACTATGCATTGTGTTCTACTGTCATGATGAATAATAGAAATGGTCCAAAATTACTTCTGTTCTGTTTTGACAGTAACAATATACTGAAGTTGGCACATTAACACCTGTTTATTTCTGATACCTGCACCAATACTGAAACCTGGAGTATCGATCAGTACTGATACTAACCCAATATTTTTTCTTTAAAAAGCTTTATATCTGAACTTTAAGTTACTGTAACAACATTTTATTTTAAATGATTTTGGACTGTTTGCTCAGTCCAGTATGACATTTTGACAGAGCGTGAAATGTATTCACATTCTGCCAAACAATGAAAAAACAAAAAAAAGGGAGATGCAGAAGTGTCAACATACATACATACATATCACTCTATCACAGGGTTTGTCAACCTGGGTGCTGTGCTAAACCTACACCTGCTCCTAACCCTAACTACTCCTAAACCTAACCTTATCTACAAGACAAAACCTACACCTACTCCTAAACTTAACACTAACACAAAACCTACATCTACTTCTAAACTTAACACTAACTGCACTTAACACTAACTTAACACTAACCTACTCCTAAACTTAACACTAACCGCACTCAACACTAACTTCATACTAATCATACTCCTAAACTTAACACTAACCGCACTCAACACTAATTTCATACTAATCATACTCCTAAACTTAACACTAACCGCACTCAACACTAACTTCATACTAATCATACTCCTAAACTTAACACTAACCGCACTCAACACTAACTTCATACTAATCATACTCCTAAACTTAACACTAACCGCACTCAACACTAACTTCATACTAATCATACTCCTAAACTTAACACTAACCGCACTCAACACTAATTTCATACTAATCATACTCCTAAACTTAACACTAACCGCACTCAACACTAACTTCATACTAATCATACTCCTAAACTTAACACTAACCGCACTCAACACTAATTTCATACTAATCATACTCCTAAACTTAACACTAACCGCACTCAACACTAACTTCATACTAATCATACTCCTAAACCTTAACACTAACCGCACTCAACACTAACTTCATACTAATCATACTCCTAAACTTAACACTAACCGCACTCAACACTAATTTCATACTAATCATACTCCTAAACTTAACACTAACCGCACTCAACACTAACTTTCATACTAATCATACTCCTAAAACTTAACACTAACCGCACTCAAAACCTAACATACTACATAAACTTAACACTAACTGCACTTAACACTAACTTAACACTAACCTACTCCTAAACTAACACTAACCGCACTCAACACTAACTTCATACTAATCATACTCCTAAACTTAACACTAACCGCACTCAACACTAATTTCATACTAATCATACTCCTAAACTTAACACTAACCGCACTCAACACTAACTTCATACTAATCATACTCCTAAACTTAACACTAACCGCACTCAACACTAATTTCATACTAATCATACTCCTAAACTTAACACTAACCGCACTCAACACTAACTTCATACTAATCATACTCCTAAACTTAACACTAACCGCACTCAACACTAATTTCATACTAATCATACTCCTAAACTTAACACTAACCGCACTCAACACTAATTTCATACTAATCATACTCCTAAACTTAACACTAACCGCACTCAACACTAATTTCATACTAATCATACTCCTAAACTTAACACTAACTGCACTCAACACTAATTTCATACTAATCATACTCCTAAACTTAACACTAACTGCACTCAACACTAACTTCAAAGTAATCATACTCCTAAACTTAACACTAAATGCAACACAAAACCTGCATCTACTTCTAAACCTAACCTTATCTACAAGACAAAACCTACACCTACTCCTAAACTTAACACTAACACAAAACCTACATCTACTCCTAAACTTAACACTAACACAAAACCTACATCTACTCCTAAACTTAACACTAACACAAAACCTACATCTACTCCTAAACTTAACACTAACACAAAACCTACATCTACTCCTAAACTTAACACTAACACAAAACCTACATCTACTCCTAAACTTAACACTAACACAAAACCTACATCTACTCCTAAACTTAACACTAACACAAAACCTACATCTACTCCTAACACTAACTACAACACATACACCTACTCCTAAACTTAACACTAACACAAAACCTACACCTACTCCTAAAAAAACCTAAGATAAGATAAGTACACCAGTGGGCTGTGAAGCAGGCCTGTGCTGAGGAGAGGCAGTAGTTTGTAATGGGCTAGTGACGTCACTTTAAGTCATAAAACATGTGGAAAAAAGATTTACTTAACAATTCAAGTTACACATTTTCACACTGTAATCAATTTAAATCTTAGCAGAGACCTACGTCGCAGTAGCAAAATAAATAACCATCATCAGACTGAGACAGCACAGCTGCAGGTACACAGCGCAGACAGTTAGCTGCCCAGAGATCTCGGCCTACTTCCTGAACTCTGATTCAGTTCACTGTTGGTGGAGCATGTTCTATAATCATACAAGAGAATTTCATCAGTAGATCTCTTCTCCTCCTAGCAGCACATCAGCGCCGCACTGTCAGCTTAACCTGCCTGTTTTAATGTCTGACTCTTTACAGACTCTCAAATCATTCCTGCAGCACAGGCTACAAGCAAGAAACAAACAAGTCATCAAATAATAGCGACGATCTGCGTTTGATTTCGGCTCCTGGATCTCCACTCAGAGCATCAGCGAGCAGAGCGGTTAAACTCGAACTGATAAACTGATATCAGGTTTATTATTATTGCTGATTGTGACAAAGTACAGTGAGTGGAATCAGAGAGGCTTGATTATTTCAAACCAATCAGAAAAACCCTCAAAACTAAACACACGTCTCGAGGCCAAACAGTTACTCTAGTGGAAAAACCCGTGGAGCATTTACAGTGAAAACATGATGGATTGCAGCTTCAGATCACAGTGCACATCTGCTCCCTACATTTCTATTCTTTTTTTCTTTTTTCTCCTTTTTAACATCACCTCAAATTTGTTTTCTATGATTGAAGCGAAACAGATGATCTGATCTTTTACTGTCCCTGCTTCTCTCAGGTTTGGAGTGTCGGCACTAAAGAAAAGAAAAAGAAAACTACATTATAAAACACTGATCTCAGTGTTCCTGTGGGCCGCTGTGCTTTGTAGCTATAAGCAGGTGGGCTTTGGGGTGGAAAACGTTGAGAAACCCTGGACTATGTGATACAGAGTTGAGAACTGCACAGCTGTGGCTGCCTCTGTCTCTCATTTTGAGAAGATGTTTGACCTTCTCTGGAGACTGCTGGCTCCACCCAGTTCACTCTATAGTCATACTCCCAGGACAGGAAAGGTTCGATGAATATTTGAAAACATGCTGTAGATGCCTCGCAGGTCCAGAGGGGGCATTGGGTTGCTGTGCTGTATAGCAGAGGGGTCTGATTTCATCCCCCCAGACTAGAGATGAACGTGTGAGAGAGAAGAGCAGACCAGCGGCTAGACAACGGTTGCAGCTTGGGGCTACAGAGTAAACTCAGCACAACCAAGGACAAAGAGGACAGAGAGAGAGAGAGGCAGAGAGAGAGAGAGGCAGAGAGAGAGAGAGAGAGAGAGAGAGAGAGAGAGAGAGAGAGAGAGAGAGAGAGAGTAATATTGACTGGAATTCAATAGTTCTAATGCAATTCTTATAATTTATAAACTATAATTACATAGTTTGGAGTAGCATCTAGTCTTTTTTCTCTTTTATTTCGGTTCGTCTGTCTACTTGTCTGCCCCCCAGCTCTTCTTATTCCCGCCGTTCCTATCTTGACAGCATTATTGGACCAAAGATAATGCCATTTACCATCTGCCCTAAAGCTTCTTCAGTCTCTATACTGCCTGCATATAGCATATAGCTGTCTGTTCCTTATAGAAAAGATTTTCTATGTGATGATCAGTTGGTTCTTTACAGCCCTACACAGTACATACATATCTAGCTTAGAGTTCCACATCTGGCCACAAAGAATTGTAACACTGCAGCTGAACAGAGTGGACTGGAATGGGACTTTATTTGCTGGAGATCAGCATAATGTAATGCCTGTATTGGCCAAACAGTCCATCCCTCAAACCTGTCCCTGTAGAAAGAGGCTTTACCTTCAGCCCACAGATACACAGTGCAGAGTTTATGGAGGGCCAGTGGTCAAAGAGACAAAACAGTTCACAAATAAAGAAGAAGATGTTTTCAAATTCAAGATTTTAAGAACGCATTAACATTAATATTACAAGTATTTTGTTTTTTTTAATACTTAAAAACAGTTTTTAAAGGACAACAGGAAATGAATAGGTCATTATGTTTATTGTCTTGCTGATGAATAGAATAACTACCTGGCAGACCAAATCATCACAGGCCAGCTTTGGGTAGCCGTGCCATTTTTTGGTTTTCTAAAAAAAAATCTTTTTAAAAAACGTTTTTGTGAATGAGATGTATGAGTGTAAAGAATCCTTCAACTCTTGTGTAATGTACGATTCAATTATGAGATATGTAAATTACATTATTCTACTCTATTCTATTCTATTCTTTATTAGAATTTATTAGAATTAGTGTATATTTTGGTCCTTTGTCCCATTACGGAAAACCAAATGTCAGAGTTAGGAGACATGAGTCACAAATTTAAAGACTTAAGGACTCTCGACTTTAACGTGATATTCATGACTTGAGACCAGACTTCGACTTGAGACAGATGACATAAAATGACTTTTTTTATTAAGTATAAGTATTCATTTTTAAGTCAAAGGGTGATTTCTGCTGCAATGCGCGCAAACCTGGCAACCTATATGAACCTGGCAACCTATGTGAACGTATCGAACGTGGACGCGGGTTTCAAGTTTATATCCAACGATTATAAAACTAATAAACATAAAACTGCGATATGCGAGGTCTGCATGTCAGCCAGCAGTGACACGACCACCACAACACCCACCGTCATCTGTCACTACAAAAACACACAGAATGGTACGTGACAGAGTCTTTCAAGCTAACTTAGTGGCCAGTGGAGCGTTAGCAAAAGAGCTAACGGTAAGATGTAGGTACGTTAGATTTGGCGTTAAAGTGATTGTGTATTTATTGAGAAGACAAAACAGATAATATTCAGAAATTCGACGTCAGTGTGTGAAACAGGAGTTTCTATATGATTTTTTTTCGCTGTAAAACTATAAGAATCAGTAAATTAACGAATTAGTCTGTGTCAGCGTTCACCAGTCTGTTCATGTTCGAGCGAGAGAAACTTCTTATAAGAACAAACAGCACAATGTTTTGAAAAGAGCGGGGGATGAGAAAACAGTAACAAGCATGTATGGGCTCCACATATCGTACTTGGTTTATGACTGCACTGACCTACAGTTAGCGTGAACTGCTGCTGCTGTTTAACCACAGACGAGAATCCGCTTAGCTTCGTTATGAACGGTCGCCGTTAATCGTCCGGTTAGTACTAACGACTCTCAGTGCGATCGGATCCACATCCAACACACATGACCTGCCATCCTCACTAGAAATCAGATTCAGAGATGATTGTAGGAGATTGTAGATCCTCAGACTGAATCCTGATCAGCCCTGATGGCTTTTTTGACAGCAAGCGTTGTCTTCTGCACACCATGAAAGTTAAACTTGTACAGTTTCTGTCTCATAGGAGCTGTTCCACCTTTCACAGGAGCTGTGTCAGATACCTGCAGGTCCCGTCATCATATTTTAGGACTGCTGGAGAGTCTTTGCAGTCTGCCTTTGTGCTGAACTTGCTAGGATGGCCTTTTTAGCAGCTGTTTCACTTACATGTACATGTTAACACGGCAATTAAGAAATTATAGACGATATATATCGCACACCCCTAGACTTGACTTGCTTGATTCTTCCCACAGTAGTGTGAGACTTAAGGTTTAGACTTGCATACATCTGTAGCAAGGGCTTATATGTGCAAAATCTTGTTTGCACATTGGAATGGCTCAGTTTAATGCCATGAACAGTAGATCCATCCATATTGCCTTAAAATTGTAGGCTGATACACCAGAACCTTGACAAGACAGACTGTGAGACTGTGATTTGTTAATTAATGATTTGTTAATTAACAGCGGACTCTTTCGTAGACTATGTAATTAAAAAACGTGTTTAAAATCTGAACATGCTGCCTGTGTTGCCTAATCAACATGCTTGTTGTGTAAGAGTAACAAAATAACATGTGTTTAACATACTTTTTAAAAAAAGACATTATTGCTAAAAGTATGTGGACACCTGATCATCACATTCATATTAACTTGTTACAACTCCCATACCAAACCATAGGCATTAATTAAGCCTCACCACCGCCTCCTCTGCGAGACTCTTCTGGGAAAACTGGGAAAAGATTTTATTTTGGAGTGTGCCTGTGCGAATGTGTGCCCATTCAGTCAAAGGAGCTCTTGTGAGACCAGGCACTAATGTTGCACGAGAATACCAAAAGCTCACGCATGGAGCACACATTGTGCACGGGGACACAGTCATGCTGGAACAGGAAATTTGGCTTCACCGAACTGCTGCCACAGAGTTCCCATATAATAGTTTAAAATGTCTTTGTATGTTGTAGGATTAACACGACCCATCACTGGAAACCTGAGAAACAGCCCCAGATCAATATCCCCCCTCCACCAAACGTTTATTGTTGCCCCTAAGCCTTTCTAGTGGGTGAAGTTCACCTAGAATCCACCAACCCAGATTTTTGTTTGTCATGCTGCCAGATAATGAAGTGTGAAAGAACACTCCAGAGAACACTCCTCAAGAGTCTAGTGGCAGCGTGATTTACACCGCTCGAGGCGACGCTTGGCTTTGCACAAAATGATCTCAGGCTCATGTGCAGCTGATCTGCCATGGAAACCCGCTTCATGATGCGCCAGACGCACAGTTCTTGTGGTAATGTTGCTTTCGGCGGCAGGTCATAGCAAGTGATTTAACTGAGGATGGGTGGGCCCACTCCGTGAGTTTGTATGGTTCATTGGCTTTGTGGCTGAGCTGTGGCTCCTAGCTGCTTCTACTGCACAAAAACAGCACATACTGTGGACCGGGGCTGATCCAGCAGGGCAGGAATATGGAACAAAGGTGGCTTCCTGTAATAGCACTATGTTTAAAGTCACTGAGCTCTTTAGTCCAACCCGTTCTACTGCCAGTGCTGGTTGATGGAGATTGCATGGCTATATGCTTGATTTTATAACTGTTAGCCATGGGTGTAGTTGAAACACCTACATTTAGTAATCAATGATAGATACTACACTGTATCTATTTAGAAAATGCATCAAGCACTGGTCACTGTCTATCGAAAATGATTCATAGTCCAGACTTGGACTTACTCTAGGTCTGGGAAACTGGCCAGATCACTAAATAAGTGAACAGTTGAGATCTGCCATACAGCATGAGCTTATGATTGCCTCTGTGTTATTATCCCAGTCAGTGATTCCTTACATAGCAACAGGAAAACACAGGAGACCGAATAGCCCAACTTCGCAGCCATTTGTGAGCATAGAAACAGGTGCCTGTGCGGTAAATTAGCTCTGTGTGTGGCCCAGGTCAAATCAGACGCCTGCAGGCTTAAATATTACTCCTTTCTTAGAGCTCTCAGTCTGCTGGTGGAACCTGTTCCCCCTATTCCCTCTCTTCGCCTCGTGCGCTCTCCCCGGCCGTCTCAGTCGGACCAACTGGGTGTCAGGGGGTCGCGTGGACTGGTATTAAATCCTTAATGAAGTCTGGTGAAACAGACCTGCCGTGCATGTGCGCGTGAAAGAGAGGGAGAGAGAGGGAGAGGGAGAAAGAGAGAGAGAGAGAGAGAGAGAGAGAGAGAGAGAGAGCGAGCGAGCGTAGTATGCGGTGATAATTGCATCCTGTCTGGAGATGGGAGAGAACCTCCTGTTCTGGGCGCCACTGTTTGATATGAGAGAGCCATTACTACAGGCAGACCTTAATGGAGGCAGCGGGTGATGAAGAGAATTACTCCAGAGCCGTTTTTAATAGAGGCGGGATGGTGTGTGTTTGCCCCAGAGTGACGTAAGATTCCCACTGGGCATGCGAACCTATTTCGATATTAATAATTACTCCAAATTCGGTTGATTTGTTTAAAAGAAAGTAGGCTTTTCGGTGAATTAGCAGCCAGTTTACCTGAAGTCACCTTGAAGATTAATTACACCGTTGATGGCTTTTTGGAATTTCCGTTCAGTTTTCAACACGGGCAGCTTCGCAGGACAATGTGGATTCAAGTTGAAAGCAGTTGACAATTTTGTTGTGACTTCAGTATTAATAGAATTTTAAATGATGACCTAAGAGGTATGTTTATGTGTGAAATTCACTAGAACTGAAAGCTGCCTCACTGTCATCTGTCTGCATGCTCTTAAAAAGAAAGGGAAGTAAATACAGGTGTGCACAGGCCTATCTTTGTAAAGGCTATCTATTAAAGACTATCTGCCTTTAATCAAACCTTTACATTTTGTAGGAAATCATTAATTATTCACAAAAGTGCTTATTTTAGACTGCACTGTGTAAGATTTAGGGATTTCCTCTCTGGGGAAAATGCGTAATTGTGTACAACGTCAGAACAGTTTGTAATGTTGGTTGTGCTCTGGGGGCTGAGGTGAATCTGGTGATTACAGTTTCATTGAAAGAGTATTCAAAGAGAACTGATGTTCTACTATCATTAAATCTTATTTAGCCTAATGCTGTTTTTGCATTTGAGACCTTAGAGATATTCTTTTTGAGCCTCTGCATGTGATGTTAATATGCAAAGACATGATGCGATCCGAAAAAAACTCATTTAAAATTTGACACCTCTGACTTTTACACAAACCATACTTTAGCAGATTTTTCTCTTGATTTGTTTAATGCTCGTTCTTCTAATCCTACAACTATAAAGAAGCATCCACTAAAAGATTCTTAAGAAACTAAATGATTTTTTTCTTTAGCATTTCTGCTTTTGGCAAGGATTTTATAAAAGGGCACTGCGCTCTCAGGTAAGGTTCACTGCAATTAACTTAACATTAATTAGGCTTACCAGTGCCAGTAAGGTTACCGCCATTTATTTACATTAGAAATTTCATAATCACTTCATTTCATATTACAGCCCTCTGATAGAGGAGGAAAAATAACAAAGGAATAGAGAGCTGTCTTTTGAAAGAACGTTTGGGGATTGTAGCTTAAAGATGTAGCAGGAGAAACATTCAGTACGTTAATGAGGAACAATAGTAAGCGCCAATCCTTACAAGAGGGTTACTCACCAGGTCAGTTTCCAGCTGTTCTGTATCCTGGAGTCTAAGAGAGGATAATCAGCCCAGGTTCTCTCTAAGTGAGATGGATATAAGTGGATAAAACAGTATACAAAAATGTAGCACCTGTACCCAGACGGCACACTTTGTCCATGAGATGTTGCACAGTTGAATGCATTGCGGTAATCACTGCAGACGTAGTCAGCGGCCCTGCAATGCTGTATGAGCAAAGATGATTTAGATGGAAAGGTGCTGGCTTTCACACTACCAGACTGGTTAGTGCCATATGATAAGAGAGATCCATGTTCCATTTCATTACTGTCTTTAACTTGCCCTCTACATTTCCTCTTAGGGAATCCCTGTTGGCATCTTAAGAGCAATTCCACTTCCATTATCAACTCAACTGAAGCTTATTAGGTGACCCCTTGTGGACGGTGTGATCAGTCAACATAGCTGTAGACCTTAGGTTAAGAACTTGCACAAAGTATAAGCGGAGCTAGTATGATTCTTGTTATGTCATAAAAATAAAACATTTGAACTCATCCAAACAGGGTTTCATGTGGACAACTATCTACCATCTACTGTCTACTAATTACACATAACAGCAGATGAGACGTTTGTTATTTTGTGAGCTAGTTAGCAAGCTCATTATTTATTTTAGCAAAGCTTGAGCTGCTACATAACACTGCCATAACCATTGACTTATTGTAGCATCCCAAAGCGGGCTGTTCTGTTGTAGCAGTCTTGGAAAACACGCTCCCAGATAGACTTCATTGTGTTAATGTTGTGGTTGTGTGAACGTTATTAATGATACTTTTGGTTACAGTGTGTCCACCTTCACGTATGTTGCGTCCTCCCCAGTTACCCCCAGCCTGTGATATGTGTATGGTTAGCACTGGGCGGTGGTTCTACATTGCATAAAAGAGCATTTGTCTGTGTAGGAAGTTTTTCCTGTATCTTCTGTTTCTATATTGTGTTCCATGCCACAGTATTATGGCTGATATGCTGTCATGTTTAAGTGACATACCTAACAAAAAAATAAATATATATATATATATATATATATATATATATATATATATATATATATATATATATATATATATATATATATGTGTGTGTGTCATGTTACAATACCATTAATCGTCATGTCTACAAGCGCTATGGCATGTGGTAATGGTGACGCTATTACATTACTGGACATAATTGTTATAAAAATGATAGTGTATGGCATCTGCCATGACATGTTTGTGACGTGGGTAATTCAGCATTTTGCAGCAGGGTTCATGCCCAATGTCACCTTTATTTCACTCACTTTGCAAAATTGTTTAAAATGGATAAACATGGTACAATGGCAAAACATTTTAGTTAAACAGGATTCTATGTGACACGGCTCACAGTGCTAGGTATTCAAAAGCTGCATAATTTCAGCATTATATATAATTTCATTATTTTTCTACAGGCCACTAAACCGCTATGAACAAGCATTAGGAGCCATTATACCCATAGAAGGTGATTAAGTCCATTAAGGAACCTTTGAAGGTTACCATTAAAATGATCATAAAACATAAACAGAGGGTATCAGCATCAAATTACGTTTGAAATCAGAACTGACACATGGTGGCACATTATCATCAGAATCTAATTAAATGATCTAATCAGGGCATTTGAAAAAATACATACACTTGACATTAACCAGATTACAGACCATTAAGAATTCTAAAAGGAGCCTCTAGAGATCTTCATATGTTTCTGATGTTAGTTCTTTATTTGTATTTGTGTGTCGAGGCTAGGGATGGAGGCGGGTGGGGTTGGGATGGTTAGTATTTATAAATTATTAACAAAAAACTCAGCAGTATGTTATTTTATTTACTGTATATGTATACGACTGATGTTCTTTTCCTTTCCTTGTTTTTGGCCGAAGATAAACATGCAAAGAGCCCTCTCTCCTCCCCCCACCCTACTTTATGTACATGACATCACACGAACAGTGCTTGCTAGCAGTAACGTGCTGGTGGAGCGTTATGTCTCTGCTTCATAAAGAAACAAATCTGAATAGTAAATAGTGGTTGTAGTCCATGAGTTGTGGAAATGAACCTGTTAGCTTAGTCCACAGTGAAACAGGCTGCTTCTGCTTCCGGACTTTATTTATTTAGTATCCCCACAGAAAATGTGTTTTCAAATGACTGTTCTTTTAGCAACATTTAAAGCTGCACTGCGTAGGATCTGTTTAAAATAAAGTAAATCTGTTAAAATGTGGTGAGCGTGTGCAGCTGAGAGTCGTCCTGTAAAGCCTGAAATATGAACACAAATGTCAAAGCTGTCGGGTTGCATTTGGCTGTACTTTCACAGACCACGTCAGACGCCTTTACGTATTGACGTCACATGCACAGACTGAAAAAGAAGGTCCTGCTCGATGTGGTGGTTACCTGAGCGCTGATCTCCTCTGCAGCTTCACCTGTGGTCAAAGCAAAGATACGTATAAATGAAGAGAAGCAAAGCAGAACTGCTGGGACTATTGTGAAGGTGAATCTTAATGAGAAACTGGCAAATAAGAAGCTGAGTTCAGCCTCAGGCTGAGTTTTAAATGCTGCCGGTGTTGGGTTGATGAGGTGGTTGGCTGTCAACACGGTTTACCTGTTCTATTAATGTTGGTAGTCTTTTCTGGTTGACGTGTTATTATGCAGCTTATTGTTGGAATCATCCTTTGATTATCCTTAACGGGAAAAAGCGAGCAAGAAACTGCTGAGTAAGAAACTGACTAAGGAAACATTCAGTTACAGTTTTATGTACAGCTCTGCTTGTAAGTATGTGCTAATGTAGAACATTTTAACAAGACAGCGCAGTTCATCAGAGTAGCTAAACACTTAATGGGGGTAGCAGCAGGGGGAGCGACGGAGCTCCAGCTAAGATCAGAATCAGTACTTGCTTAGCTGCAGCCAGACGACCTGTTTTGCTGTGTTGGGTTTTTAATTGTTGTTTAATATTGTCTGTTATTGTGGTTGTTTGCCAACTAACTACCGAAAGCCTAACTGTTTATTCCTGGAATTTTTTGTAGCTCATCAGGCCTTTTCATTTCTGTTTTTTCATTTTTTTATTTCCACAGCTTTAAACAAAATCAGCAGCTGTTTACTTTTTTATTTGGTGTGTATTATAAGTAAAAAAATCTGCTGCTGATTTTGTTTAATTTGCATCTTTCTATAGATGCAATGATCATTAATTTAAACTAAAGGTGTGAATGTATATGTTATTTGTTAATGTTAATATAAATTCCCATTTAATAGTTTTAAAGTTGGTCTTTAGTGCATTCCTTGTAGAGGGTATCAGCCTTGCAATAAATATTGAATTCCACTGTTTGCAGAATGTTGCATGGCTGTCTGCACAGTGATATATTTTCAGGTTTGGCGTGGCCCGTGGTGGTGGGGTGGGTGATTATCTTTTCATGGGGCCCAAAATCCCTGGTGGCACCGCTGCGTGAAATTAACAAACCTTATTAGAGTTCTGTCAACATCTGTTGTAGACCAGTGGCGTAGGCTGAAACACATTTTTGGGTAGGCCTGTGTAAAAGTGGGTAGACCGACTTGGCAGGGAAAGTGCTTTTTGTACTACAATGTCGGAACATCAGGCTTTAGACTATCTGTTCTGTTTAGAAACATTACTGAGTGGCACGCAGCTCGGGGACAAAACCACTTGATAATACCACTTGACAAAACCACTCGATAATAAAATTCCATTTTACTGTTTAAACTGTTTGTTTTGTTTTTTATTTGTATAAGAATTTAACATTATGCAATATGTTATCTAACAATTAGTATCAGCCAGTCATTAGGTCTCTAGAAATAGTTTAGCTAATAGGTGCTGTCCAAATCACAAAAACCTTTAGCGTTTGCTGACAGGAATTAGGAATTTCACTCAACTAACCTTGTTTGTTGAGTCTGTCTATCCTCTCCTAATATCAGAAGCATGGTACAGCTGGTGTTGCTAAGGTAGGTCAAAGTAAAAATGTTGATGACAGGGTTACTTTACAGCCTGCCACCATTGAATTTGACAGCTTTTATTAAATATACTGTACAAGAGGTGAGACACATGACAACTTGCTAGGTCTGGGACAGTGAGGAAAATGGCAGGTACAGATTACACAGGAAGCCTCGGTAGCTCTGCAGGTAACTCCTTGTCATTGTTGCTTTCTGCCATAAGGAGGAGAGTCTCTGTTGGTCTTATGCTCCTAATTGCACAAGGTCTGTGATGATGCTGCACAGAAACACATCTATAGCTGACAGCAGGGGAAGCATTATTATAGGTTTTCCAACCCTTCCAACAATAGCAGGACTGTGTCAACTTACATCAACCACAATGCTGGACTTACATAAACCCAACTAGCACTTCACGAACCCTTCAGTATAAAGCGCACACTCACCACAGCCACAAGTTCTGCCCAATAAAGACCAAGAGCAAACACAACACATTAAACTAAAGAACTTAAAAACCTATGCTAACAGAAAGAACCACAGCAGGCATGAAACATGTTTTCTGAAAAATTGAATCAGCTGATAGTTTTAAACTTATTTTATTTCTCTGTCTTTCCGCTTGTCTGTCTTAAATGTCCCCAATGATTACTGTAAATGCTTACATTTAAGTATGTTATAAAGTGTTGTCTCTGCCAGACCCTTGCTAACATAGACAGTAGCACAGTTAAAGAAACCTAATGCAGCTGAATGTACCTGCTGCTACCTGATACATGATCAATATGCTAATTAACGGTGAACTTTCGGATGCTTGTTGTGCCTTGTAATGTGTTAGTAGCACAATACAAACCACAGCTATTCATTGTCGTCTCGTCACTTCCACAACCGAATATCAAAAAAGGACTTCAGAAAGTACTGAGGACAGAGGCTGATAATGTACTAAAGTTACAAATTACATCAGGAGTCACGCACCGAAACAAAAAAAAACATTCTATTGAATGCAAATGTGTGAATGCAGTGTGTGTGTGTGTGTGTGAGTGAGTGTGTCTCTTTCTTGGAGAGTGTAGTCTCAGTGCATATCTTCTTGTTGAATCAGTAATGGCTGATATTATGAGACAAAATGATCCGGCAAATATTGAACTATGCAGATTTCTACAGAATGGTTTCTGATTTACTTTACACGACACTTTTCCATCAATACGCTAGTAACACAATACAAACACAATACCACGGCTGCTCATTGTGTAGTCTCGTCGCTATTTCCACAACAGAATATAAAATAAACACTTCAGAAACTACAGAGTACAGGTGCTGATATCATACTAAAAGTTAATACAGAGGTAAATAGCAGTGGTTGTATAACTGAATGCTCCCAACACAAACAATTGGATGCAGCATTAGTTTCTGTATTTCAGCTGAAATGGTATTATGAGACTCCTTTTGTAAAGATGTTACTTTTCACCTAAGCTCTTGTAGAATACAGCTATTACTAGATTGCATTGGCAATGTTTAAACCCATTGTTTTTTAATTTAATCGGAGTAGTTACACAAAACTGATATGTGAGAGAAGATGAGCACACATTGCATTTATATATATATATATATATATATATATATATATATATATATATATATATATATATATATATATATAAATATGGATATTTAATGACTGTTAATGCAAAATTCCTGTGTGTTTGCCAAGTCAGCAAGATACAAGTATAGTGAAACACAGCTATAAATGTGAGCATAAACATTTGGAAACATCCTGCTGCATCCTGGTGGGTAGTGGGTCCCTTGCAGAGTAAAGAGAGTAAAGTCTGTTTCCTTTGATTCATAATTCATTTGCATTAACCATCAGAACTTTTAATTGAGTTATACTGTTGCTGTAGTAGTAAGCAAAAAATGAATATTATAAATATTTATATATGTTCTTTTTTTCCATGTACATGGCAAGATTAGCATATAGGGGTATAGCATGTACACATGAAAGTGAATATGCTTAGATCTGAGATGAACATTATAAAGCAAGAAATAGGAAAATAATGAGCTGTCAGTCAAATGAGCTGTTAGGTAGCTACTCTGTATTATTTTTGACAGTCTGTTTTGTTTTTGCAAATCAATACACCAGTTACAAATTACACCAGGAGTCACGCACTGAAAGAAAAAACATGCTGTTGAATGCAAATGCAGTGTGTGTTCCACTGAGAGTGTAGTCTCAGTGCATATCGCTGTCTTCTTGTTGAATCAGTAATGGCTGATATTATGGGATAAAACGGTCCTGCATACACTGAACCAATCATATTTCTACACAACAGTCTGTGCAAAACTGTAACCCCCCAAACCGCAATTTGGCCACCACCACAATAACCAATGCCTTTAGTAAGTGTGGTGTATCTCTGAGACGGCCTAGGCAAATGGTCAACCTTCTAAATGAATGTAACATGCTCCATTCAAATAAGCAACAGCTTCTGAAAACTCTGATGAGTTGAATTAGTGGTTGCAGATCAGGGTTGGGATTAACCTCTGTAGAAAGAAATAGGTCCCCTAAAGAGGAGGTTTGGTGAACACCAGTCTCTACTGTCACTGAAAGCTGTGCATTACATTTGGCCCTTAACCGTCACCTTCCCGTCACATTACACTAGTTAAGCTCGTTGACTGGGGCTCTTCTCTGATTGGTTAATGTTCTAATGAGCTCTGTATCAATTAGGAAGGATTGTGAGGACTGTTTGGCAGAGGTGACTGAGTGGATTAGGGCTCCACTCCAGAAGCCAGAACATAGAGCTAGAGGGTTTGTGGGTTTGATCCCAGGATGAGCAGCAGGGATGTTGATGTAATGCCAGAAGGATCAAGTGTCCTTTCCCTGACCACTGCCACTGAGCAAGGTTTGCAACCCAGAGTTGCTCTAAGGAAGCTGGTTTCAGAGACTGATCAGTGGTTCTACCATGCATCTAAAATCCCTTGGAATCAGTTTACTGTTGGCTCTTAAGGGGCTCTGTTCTGATTGCTAATTGTGCTGACTCTTCATAACTCTGCTGGTTTCACAAAGATAAACAAATGAAAAAAAAAGTTATTTAGTAACTATTATGAAACTAATATGTAAGTACTCATTACTGAGAGTGAGAAATGAAAGTTGGGACCTGCAGATGCATCCTTAGAGTTTAAGGGGTTAAATGTTACCCCAGCGTTGCCAACAGAATGAATAAATGATAAAATAGTGAGTAAAAGTGTATACGAGGTCGTGCACATGGTGTGCTTAACTGAGTGGAGTGGTCCTAATTAGCATGCATCTGATGTGTGTTTAATTTGTGCATATTTGACTAGGGGGTGGGGGGGCAGTAACAAGGTGAGTGGAATATTAGCTCATGCATTGCAAGCAAACACAGCTGGGAGCAGCTGGGAATGAGCAGCTCTCTCTTTCTCTCTCTCCCTTTCACTTTGCTTCCTTAAATATCACTTATTGCTCAGCAGTTTGGAGGAAAGAGAGGAATCCATCCTCCTCCCCTCGCAATTCTCTATCTATCTGTCGGCCCGCCTGTCTGTGTCAGCACATTATTGTTTATCACTCGGTTCTAATCTCTGTTGGTCTCTGTCTGCATCTTCAGCACAACCCATAAGAACATCTCTCTCTCTGGTTCCGCCTTCCTATTTTGACACAGTCAATCAGACGAAACGCTTATTCTATTCTATTCTATTCTATTCTATTCTATTCTATTCTATTCTATTCTATTCTATTCCAGTCTGATCTTGTCCATTCTTTTCTATTCTCTTTTATTCTATTCTGTTTTGTTCAGTTCAGTTCTATTCTGCTCTGATTTATTCTTTTATGTATAATTCTACTCTGTTCTGATCCAGTCCAATGGATTGATTCCATTTTATTTAAACTCTGTTCTGTTCTATATTATACCAGTCCTATCTGCTCTAATCTATTCTCTTCAATTCTATCCTGTTTTGTTTTTTTACATTCTGTTCTATTGTGATCAAGTCTGTTCTATTCTCTTTTACTCTGTTCTCCTCTATTCAATGCCTTTCCGATCTAAACCATTTCATACTGTTCCATTCGCTTCTCTTTTGTTCTATTCTTTTCTATCCTAGTCTCCAGATGGCACTGCTCTAGGTGTACTTTTAACTGGCAGCTGATAAAGGGAAATTCACTTGAGTGCTTTAAACGTTTGAGTATGTGGTGGCGCTCAGCCAAGCAATGGGAATACTGTTATCTCTCTCTCTCTCTCTCTCTCTCTCTCTCTCTGTCTCTCTCTTCCCTCCGTCTCTTTCTTTGCTGTTCACTTTGAAGGATGTGTTGGACATTGAGTTGTTCAAGATAGCAAGAAGTGCAGCTATGTTAACGGTCTGGCACACCAAGCTGACTTCACACTCCGCTCATTTGTCAGCTTCGTCTGGGCCCAGATACATTTGGGAGAGCCAATGAGTCAGTCTGCTGTTGGGAGTTTTGTTATGCCATCTTGAAACCAGTGCTCAGAGCAGCAGTCGTCGGTTCACTGCTACGCCGAGAGAGAGCATTTGAATATGTGATTGTAATATTCAATGTACTGCTTGCCCTGGATTTGTGTACCTCATACCAGCAAACAGTAAACAGACAACATAGACTTGAAGTGATAAAATATGATGGAGCAGAGATGGAGAAAGAGATAGAGAAGGGAAGCGACAGTAGGCCAGACAGTCAGACCAGTAGAGAGAGAAGGGAGGACTTTGAAGTCGATGATAGAGAGGGATGAATAGGGGTGAAAAGTGAGTATGTGTGAGAGAGAGAGAGAGTGAAAATGAATGAAGAGATTCACTCCTGGCAGTACCATTCTCCTGAGAATTTCCCTAAAAGCAGTGGTTGCTTCAGAGAGAGGAGTGGAGCCGGTGGAGGGAGCAGACTGCTGTTCTCGGCGCTGTCTGGTGTTATAGCCTGTAGCTAGATGTGTGCGTATGCTGTGCACGCACATATTTATTTGCTTGCAGATGCTTTTGCTTCTGAATTGCCATCTCTCGCTCTTTCCCTCTCTCTCTGTCTGTCTCACACGTGCACGCGCTCTATTCCCTTCCCATTTTAAAAAGACACCTCTGAGAACATCTGTCACTCATCCGTTCCTTCGCCTGCAAGCCTCACGCTTGACACTGTTGTTTTCCCTCGCTCTGCCTCTTTCATTGCCACAGTCAGTCTTTTCCTCCTCCTCCTCTCTCTCTCTTTCTCTCTCTCTCTCTCTCTCTCTCTCTCTCTGTCTCTCCCCGCCTCCCTCACTCACTCCCTCTCTCTCTCTCTCTCTCTCTCTTTTCCTCATGTTGTTCTACATGCTATTTTAAACCCCTCCTCTCCTCCATACTCCCACTCATTCTTTCTCTCTCTTCCCCCTATTCTCTCTTCCTCTCTCTCTCTCCATCTTTCTAAAAATTTGATGATGCTCTTTAATGATAGATGAGTTGCCCTTGATAGCTTGTTCTTGCCTGTCAGAAGCCGAGACTGCTCTGCATTCCCAGGATCCACTGTTTGTAAGTACAGCCTGCATCTGTGTGTGTGTGTGTGTAGACATGTGCCAGCGCCGGCTGTGTGTGAACAGGCCTCATTTGGTGGTGCAAATATAGGCACTGTGTATTTTTAGCTTCCTAAAAAACGTGCTGCTGGGATATAGGAGCGTGTACGCGCCCAGGCGTGACGGTGTCGCTAAAGCAGATCCCACATGACAGGTTAAAATCATGAACACATGCATATGATATGAGTGTGCGCTTTCTCTGGTGTAGGGTCTAGCTTGTACCTTAACTAGCCTTAATGTCACCAGTGAGGTGATTTTGATTGAATTCCTGCATATATGAGGGTCAGCTGCTGACCCCAGCCAGGATCGGCTACTTTTGGCATTTGTAAGTTCGCATACATATAATACATATATAATCGTGTCGGGTCTGCTGCTGTACAAGGTCAGGACATTTGAAGAAATGTGTGTGTTTTGTATGTGGAATTGGTGTAAGCCTCTGGCTGGGAATCATAACGCATCTGTCATCAAGACATTTGTTGAACACAAGCAGAACATAAAAGTCGACCAACAGCAACAGAAGCGCTGACTGTAGTGCGTAATTATGTTAAATTTGAGAGGAGGTGATTTAGAGAGAGAGAAATTTATGAGGGCAGGAAGAGAGCTCACTAAGCTGAGCTTTGCGAAATGTTTCATGTGGGACTGATAATTGATGTTATAATGCATAATTGGTGAATCTTTCAGCTGCACTCCTCTTTACAGGAATCATTCACAGAGGCAAGGGACATCACAATATTACTCATTTGAGAGGCAATAAGCGCAGCTCATATCGCTCCACTTACTGCCGCTAGACCCTCCACTCGTGACCTTCTCCAGTTGCATCATTTAGATAATGCTGTTATGAGTGTTGTGATAAATGCACAGATATTAGTGGGATTGCTTAACATTTTGGGTTAGCCAGGCTGTGTGTAAAGCAGCACTGGCTGAAAGACTATTGTGCTGATCTAGGACCAGCTCTCCTTGATAAAAATCTTGCCAAACCAAACAGCAAAACTGGTCCCCGGCCAACTTCTGCTGATGCCAGCATGGGTGCAAGTTGCCCATAGAAAACCTGTTGTTTGGGCTGCTGTGATTTGTATTATCCAGTGATGTATTTGATTATAGTAATTCAGTTTGATATGGTTTACTTCAACAACTGCACGTTTCTGGTGTTCACCAAAGCTGTGTTATTTGAATCGGCTGTTTTGGAATTACAGTATTTTTCTTTTTTCTTTATACACAACATACAGTTCTGTGCAAAGGTCAATAATGAAAACAGCCATTAAGTATATATATATATATATATAAGCCCCTACTGAGAACATCTGCAAGTCAGAACGATGGTCTGCCCACCCTAGATCTCAAAATCACTGATTGTCAAAAGGACAAAATGCAACCAATTTCTGAGACTGAACTTTCAACAAACACAAAGTCTCCAGAATCTCTTACCACACTCAATACTGAAAAAAATACATTATGTACATATATGTACTATAGAGTTATTGATGCTTCTGTGTAACTTTCTGTCAAATATATGTATTTAGTTTTTCAAGACAATTAAAAGGTACTAACTTGTGCTGAATAGAAATGAAATATATTCGAAGGATGTTCTCTTGCACAGTGCTGTATGAAACGAGCCCGGCTTGATGCATAGCTGCAGTCAGTGTAGCGTGTTTTATTGGTGTGTGTGTGTGTATATGTATGTGTGTGTGGGTATGTGCTGTCCCCTCTAGCCGGGATTGACTCACAAGTGTGTGGCAGCGCGTATTCTGACTGCCATCTCTGTGCTTGTCCTCATGTTTTGGCTGTGCATCTCTGGCCGAGCCTCAACATGAGAAGAACTTTGTCCCTGAAGTGTGTCCTACATACATACTGGCAATACATGAACTGCTGGTTCATGATTGGATTTGCAGGTCATATAAGATGTATGCAGTCTCTGTGTGGATACGTGCTGTGCTTGCTGTCTGTTACTCCCTGCATCTCCTTCTCTTTCTCTTTCAATCTCTGTCTGTGTTCCATGTATGTACGCCCTGAGTGAAAGCGCAGTGGATCCTGACTGATATATAAAGTGCATTGACTCTATTAATAGATGCGCATAGCCTTACACACTCCCATGCACATGCACACACAGACACGCATACAGACATGAGCTGATTCAGCTGTAGTGCCCTTGCTCTAGGAGATTCCTGTAGCAACGTCAGTGCTCCACCAATCACAGAGCTGCCTTTTCCAGAGTGCTACAAACAGCCTTCCCTTCGCTGTCGGCCAACGTGAGGCAAAGCTAGCCAAGCCATTCATATACTCAAACCCCGCTGTCCTTTAGCTCCTGGACCGCTCCCTGCTGGCTCAGGGACAGCAGACAGAACTACATGAGCCACATAAAATCATAAAGGCCTCGGGTGAGATCTTATACTGTCTGTTGATTACTAACACTAAACAGTGTACAGCATGATGAATGCTGCATGTAAGACATGCATTACACACAGCATTTGCATAGTAGCATTGTTTTAACATGCTAATGCACAGTATTCAGTTAACTGGACTTGAGCCGTGAGCAACATTTTATGTGTCCATGGTCAAATGACAGGTTTAGTTGGTTTTCTAAGTGAAAATGAATATAAATTGCACATCCTCTACAGAGAATGCACTTCAGTACACTTTAATACACAGTTACTGTCTATTTGATGCATTTACCATTTTAGCTTTTAACACAAATAAATATGTAATAAATGGGGCCTGTGCAAACGCTATGTTTTTGTCAGTTAATAAACAGAATTTGCACAGTAAACTATCCATACGACTGTGGCATATTTTTTAAGCTCTCTTCTGCTTTTTGTGCTAGATGATAGGTCGAGGTGGTGAGAAGCGAAGGTGAAATATTGTTGGTTCATTATTTTCCCGCCCACTGGTGCACGACAGTGTAGTCAAAAGACGTTACAGAACATTACAAAACAAAAATGATGTCCACTGATTGAAATGTTCTTTCTTTGGGAGATATATTGTATTTTGCAGAATTTCATTCCAGTACTTGACCAGTTTTGTGATCTAGACCCTAAAGTCCAGACCTCACTGACCAAACAATCAACCACAAACACAAACAAGCGGAAACACATGGTTGTTGTACCATAACTGCATTTGATTGTTGAGAAAATCTAGTTTTGAGATTCTTTTTTTCTTCTTTACTTTCACATTTTGTAGTGATGGAGATTTGACTTTTAGTAATGTGCTCGCGTTGAGTAAGAACTGCTTAAAATGATTAGCAACATAGAGCTGGACATCTTAATATTAATTTAGAATTATAGGCTTTTAGTCTAGATTTGAGAGAAATGCACAGTATTATTCCTTTTTTTCCATTTAGTATATGTAATATATAACATATAAATGATATTATTATTCCATACATATTGATGTGAGGGAATTATCTGCCATATACAAAGAATATGTGCTGTTATATAGATTTTTGAACACCTTATATGTGTGAGATGTTCCAGTTTATATCTGTAGGCTCCTGAGAGAATTTGGTGGAAAAGCTGATTGTCTGCTCAGTAAGTGTTTATTTGCTCAGAAGAAAATGCATTAATATTAGAATAAATGCAAATGGTATTAATACAGTGAATAGTGATGTTATGTATGCCAGTGTTGTTCGCTGAACCGGTTCCAAATCTCGCCTCCTGGCAGCCCAGTGTTATTTGTAGTTGTCTTCCAACACCTGGTTTGACTAATCAGTACTTCATCAAATTTAATGAAGTGTGTTGGTGATGAAATTCAAATCTATGTGGAAATATGAACCGTGGAAACTTTATTCTTCAGGTAGCTCCTAAGATGTCAAAGATTTATTTATTTGCAAAGATTGCAAATAAAAGTTTGGGTTACCTTTTTACTACTATAATAATATATAATAATAATATATATAATAATATATACTAATATTACTATAATAATATATAGTATTTTTAAAGAAAAAACAAACTTGCTGCCCAGATTTTAAGAGCTTTCCACAGTTCTGGATGTATTGTGTCATTTGTCCTGTCAGTGTAGGAGAAGGATCTTCTTTCATAATCCAGGCCTTGATGTGGTTGACTAGTGATGACTTTATTAGACATCAGAAGAAAACAGAGAAAATAAACTGTCTGGATATCTCCCTCTCTCTTTCTCTCTCTGCCTCTGTATTGAGGCTGAGTCTCTGTGACACTGCCGTGAGGTGATGGAGTTAAATTGGCTATTTCCATGTAAATATGCGCGTGCAGTAATTACAGCTGAGATGACTGAGGACGGGCAGTGTGATTCCAGCAATCAGAGAGAAGAGCGGCAGAAATGGAGAGGTGCGGCGAGAGGTGGAGGAGGAAGACGGGCAAGAGGATAATGGCTTACATGCAGACGTAGTGGAGGCACTCCAAAGCTGTGTTTCTTTCATAAGCTTAATTAGGAGGCTGGCAATGACCTTTATCTCTTGTGCTATTTCTCTCTTTATCACTCTCTCTCTCTATCTCTCTCTCTCTCTCTCTTTCTCTCTCTCATTCTGTCCTTCTCCAGGGAAAGAGGAATAAACCAGGAGTTGAGTCAGTGGGCACTCCAGACTCTGCACGAGGCCGAGGAGAGAAGAAAGCCATCAAGTAGGTGGAGGGTATCACTCGCACTGTCTTTCTTCAATTCATTCTCTCTCTCTCTCTCTCTCTCTCTCTTTCTCTCTCTCCCTCTATCTCTCTCTCTCTCTCTTTCTCTCTCTCCCTCTATCTCTCTCTTTCTCTGGGCTGGGGAGGGGTGGCGTCAGTCCACTTAATACGAGATGGTAAGGCAGTGGAAGGAGTCCAGTTCCAGTTGATGACCACTAACTTGCTGATGCCCTGAATCTTCCCTCTCCCTGCTGATGGCCTGTGGTCATGTGACCAGCACCATCCTAGTCTTTTCCAACTATTATTATCCAATTTATTTATTTTTGGCTGTACTGGAATGTTAACCAGTTTGTCTGCTGCAGGGTGTTGGTATCAGCTGATCTGCTTTAATATAAAAAAAGATCCTAGATCAACATACTCTATGCAAAGCAATGCCTCTTCCTCTTTCATATTCATCGAGGAGTGTCTTTTACATTATGCATGATTCCGCTTCTTTGACTGATAGCATCTCTGAATACAGTGAGTGGAGCTTAAGTGTGTGCGATGGCAGGGTATGAGCAATGGGGAGCGGCGCACTTAGTAGATGAATCTGTTCTTAATAGAGTTTTTTTTGTTTGCGCGCGCGTGTGTGTATGTGTGCGTCAGGTGCTTGCCGGTCTTAAGTGTTGCCTGTAAATGAGAGTTAAGTGGGTGCGTGGTGTTGGCGTGCAGCTGCTGTTGTTGGTGCGAGCTGGCGAAGGCAACCGCTGCTTCCTTTTCTCTACTGCTGAGAGGTCGTTTGATCTTTCACTCGTGACTCGTGTAAAATGGAGTTCAATTGCCTCCGTAAAGCAGCTGCTCTCTGAGAATAATAGTGGGGCATACGTGTTTGTCTGTTTGCAGGTGGTGCTGTGTCTATGTGTGTTTTTATCCTGGGTATAAGTTTCAAAGTAGTCCGCTTGATGTGTTTATTTTTATTGCCTGATGCTGAGAGAGCTGCTTGTTCTCGGTGTGCTTTGGTCTCTGTGGATATTGCTGCAATGATCTGCCTGACTCTTTTTCTCCCCTCCCTGATGTCTTTAGGTACTATGCACCACGGTTCTGAGCATGCAGGCCGGACTTTTTATTTCTCCAGATCTTTTATTCATTGTTTTCTCTGGCTCTGCCTTACTAACGCTCTCCTCTTTAGGAGAAACTCAATGGTACATGATGGTTTTCAAATGTTCTCCATGTTTGTAAAGTGTTTTGATTCATGTTTCCATGCAGTAATCTTACATTTACGAAATCCATATTATGACCTCTCTCCCTCTTTCTTGTTCTCCCTGCTTCTCTGTCTGTTTCTCTCTTACTGTTCTAACATAGCAGTGAATAAATATGCATAATCCCTCTGCTTCTTTCAAGGATGTCATCTTTTGCTGTGAGGACACTCTAACTCTGCTTTTCTCCACTAATTCTCTGCTTCATCCACCCTTTTCCAGTAGAATGTAAATAGGAGATGAAGACCCCCCCCCACTAGCTTCCACCCTAAATAAGGTTTTGGTTTATAAGTCGGCTCTTTGTGCAGCCTGGCTAACTGTTCACTTAACTACTGATTGATTAATTTATGGATGAATGGATGCACGGCTGACCGGAATGCCTGGATGCCTGATGAGTGAATGGATGTGCTGTGTCTCATGGATGTGTGTGTGTCTCTCTCTGGCCTTCAGTGATCTAGACAGAGACTTTTGGAATAACAATGACAGCAATTCAGAGCAGCAGCGGTGGAGCTCCTACCCGCCCAAGGAGTTTGTACTAAACATTTCTCCCTATGCCCCTTATGGAGACCCTCGCCTCACGCTCAAGTGAGTCTCTGTACAGGCTGGTAAGAGACCCTGACCCTAACCCTTACCCAACAGTCCCCACCCCACCTCCCGAACCTACCTTGCTCACTTACCCCTGGCAGGGCTGTAGAGCGTAGATGAGGACGTAAACTCGACCCTGGGATGCATGGCCTTCACCGAAACCAGGTCATACATATATATGTACATATGTCCAAAAGTTTGTACACGCCTGTTCAAATATTTATTTGCTTCCCACTTTAATTCACGTACAGCCTCTGTACACCAGTTGTTGGAACATTGCTATGAGGATTTGTTTGCATTCAGCCACAAGAGCATTAGTGAGGTCAGGTAATGATGTTGGATGTTTACTTCATCCCAGAGGTATTGGACAGAGCTCCAGCTTCATAGCCCTCCAGCTGACACATGGCACTGGACATGGTGACCTTTATCTTAGCTGCTCCAGATTGTCCCATTCTATTAGAATTGCGTTTCTGTGGAGAATATATAAGCTGCACATGAGCCACTGGTGCCAGCAGTTGGTGCGCCTTAAAGTAGCTGAATAACTGATTAGAATAGGTTTACAGTAGGTTTTGGTTTTGGTGGATACGTGGATATACTGTTGTTCAACCTCATTCATATGATTTTATTCTGTAGAATGAGAAAAGCTTCTGTTTGTTTTGTAGAAACAGAACCTTGTACTTCCAACATGGTAACTTTACACATTTACGATAACTTATAGTGAAAGTTACTGTAACTAGATGTGTAAAGCTCTTATTTGGGATCATCTTTATTGGTCCTTTTATTGTGGGATTTTAACACAATGCAAAGAGTAGCTGAGGTTTTTAATATATGTTCACTACTATGCAAAAGCTCATTGTTTAAAAGTCTTTGTCTTAACAATAAGTGTATATAACAACTTATATATGATGAGCACAGATTTAAATTAACACAAATACAATACAAAGTATTATGAATATCTTATTTTTAAAGAAGTAGATAATATAATGTGTGTCAGTTTGAAGAACAAAATTTAGGTCCAGATTTCTACTGGACACCCCAGACATTGTATGAGTTTATTAAAGTTCTTCATCAGCAGTTCTGATTTAGCATAATGAGGTACTGAGAAGTCAAACCAGGTGTTATATATAATTGATGATAACTGCAAATATTACTATATTAATGTTATGCATATTTAAAAAAAGTAAGTGTTTTACTAAGCAAAAAAGCTCCCTGTCTGGAAAAATAGATGCTAATACTATGTTGCCTAAAACTGGACAGTACTGTTGAAAAAAGAACAGTACTGTACATATTGACGATATACAGCGTTCTCCAGTTTACTGCAGTAAGGCGCTGACTTTAGAGAAGGCAATGGCCACTTTTATATTTGGCAGTTTGCATGCGCATTCAGACAAGGTGTGAATCTGTGCAGTTCCCATACAAAACACGCCGGAGCAGCATGAGCACCTCCGGAGGGAAACTCGTGCTGTGTTTAGATTTCAGTTTGCTGTATATTCAGTCTGGCCTGCTCAAGTGCATTCACTGAGGGAGATCATCAATTCTCTGACTGAAAATGTTCACGTCTTGGGGAAGCGATAACGAAATGTCCTTGGTGAGTGCTTGTTTGCATAATGCAAGGGAAAAGTGAAATCCACTCACCGACATGCATTTTAAAGCAACATGTAAATGCGTTCACTACAAGGTTGCCTGCACATTCAGTCTGCATTCTGGATGGCAGATATAAAAGCGGCCAAAATTCCATTAGTCTGCTGAAATTAAACAAGTTTTTACTTCATGGAAGTACATATCTAAACATCCTGTTAGTTCCCCATGCGTTGCTAATGCAATCTGCAATCTGAAGGGCAAATAAAACAGGCTCTGCTGCGTTTTGCATGGTCAGCAGAATTGGGCTGGATTGTTTCAGCTCTAAACTCGGTATTACTCATCATCATGCCTCCCACGCGCTGAAACTTTTAACTAAATGTCACACATGTTATTCAGACTCCTCTCCATCTTACAGCACACTGCTGTACTTCAGTATGGTTCATTTCCCTCACAAGGCCTGCAGGTCAATGTAGCTTCTTAGTTTTCAGGATGACAGGAGAAGAGTAAATGTCCCTTAATCCCTACAGCCCTGCCAGTCTTCCCCCAACCCGTAGCCTCCAACGTCACCCCTTTACCCCCATGGGGTGTTGCCATGGAGACGGACAACCCTCGCTGTTGTGACCCTCTGACAAATGAGTTGACGTCGACAGAGCCACCCCACTAGCGCGTCCTGTGTTTATCTCTGTTGTGCTTTCCCTTTTCTTCCCTCGCTCTGTCCCGTTGAGGGTTGACCGTTGGAGTGAAGTCGTGCTGTGGTAACACTGTTAACTCTGGCTGCGCGTTTGCCATGTTTGGCCTCATAGTGTGTGGTTTTGCCTTTCTGTGCGGCCCCTCTAGCACCTCTCACCCCCAACGTCTGACCGAATGTCTCCCTGCAGCCCACCTTGCCTTCCCTTTCCTACAGTGAGGAGGTGAACTCACACCCGCTTAATTCAGCTCGATTTTAGTCAGACCCTGCGCTTACACCGGAGCAGCGTTCACTCGCGCCGGCGCTGTGGAGTGAGCTTCAATAGCACCTGTCTGTCAAAAACCCTGCCTTTGAGTGCCAAAGCAGGAAAGCTATCAGATGGGCAAACTGCCAGGAATTTAAAGAAGTGACGGACATGGAAGCTTACGTTTCTCAAGTTCTACTTAGGGATATACCCGTAAAGTGCATTTTCATCCAATCCTGATCCAAAATTTGTATTGTCATAGATACGATGATCACACTGTGTGCACTTTAAGTACATTAAAGTAACTCAGATCAAACCAGTTTAGGAAAGATATGGTAGGTTGCCTATTATTTTAAATTGCTTTTATTGCACATTACTTTTTTTTTAAAGATCATTTGTAACTTTTTGAATATTGTCACTGTCCAGAGTAAAACAAGCCTCTCCAGTTGGTAACTTTACAGAAGAGGGCAAAAACTTGAATGTAAGTTAATGGAAAGAGGTTAAATTCCATGTGATCTTTGGGCATTTCTATTAATCCATTCATCATAAAACTTTCACACGGTGTTAAAGTCAGCTGGTGATATAAAATCATATAAAAAGATATTAAAAAATGAAAGTTTTGTGTAATGTCTCTCTATATTACTTTTACAACAGTGCACACTGGGTCACACAGCTTTAAGAACAGAACCAGAAGTGGTTTAGGCTTAATATAGGGCTTAATATACGGATCCAAGAAGTAATGCCTTAATCAGATTAGATGTTTTATCAGATCAAGACATAAACATCCCTAATTCTACAGTCTCAGTGGTCTCCATCAGCAGCCTGTGTTCCGTAAGCGGCCCAGGGGCGTCTGGAGTGGGCTGAATTAAAACGGTGTGGGGTGGATTCGAACTACAGCGTTAGAAGCGCTGGGGTCGGGGATGAGAGCTGTGGATTCAAGTAAAACCAACAGAGGCAACTGATTCATTTGGCCACACATAACAGCCCGTTTGTCACAGTCTTAGCGTAGTCGATATAAGACCGTCAAAGTGTCTTTTGGACCGTTTAACCTTCGGTTAGAATTTATAGTCTTGGCTGCGGCATTAGATGTAGAGTAGGAAGAGAGTGTTTGTGTTTGTGAGGAAATGTGTCTGAATGTGTCACTATTACTCATCCCATCTAAAGAGATCAGAAGGCATCAGGTTCACGTGGCCCCTTATTTGTCCTGGCAGATTTCTTTAGATCAGTGCTCTGTATATGCTGCGGGCTGCAGTGTGTTTTTTTTTTAACAAGAAGTTTATAAAGTTGAAGTGCTCAAAGGGGAGCGCCAGTGAGCTGTCATGATTTCTGCATGATTAAAACATCAACAAAGTCATTTAGAGTAATTTGGTGTGAGATGCTTCGTTCCAGAGAAACTCACATGTACATTTAAGGCATCTGTCGAATTTGGCAACTCACAGTTTTATCTTTACATATGTAGGTGAAGGTTGTGTTGGGTTTCCTGCCAAAGAACTCATTGATGTGAGACAAAGACTTATTGATGTGGTGTATGGTGATTGCCCAGGTGGGGAATCAAACTCTAGTCTGCAGCACGGAGGGCAGTGGTGTAACCCACTACACTATACCACACTGGTGAAGATGGAAACCAGACGTCTGAGGAATTTAACATGTCTAAAACCTCCCTCACAGAAAGTTATAAGATAGAATGCTTATGAATACTCAGCCTGATGTTGGGCTTAAAACAGATTTTTGTTTATCTATTCAGATCCATTCATGGTTACCAGAAGGTTATTCTCAGCCAAAATAGTCCACAAAGAAAACTTGGATTTGAAACTTGAGTTTCTCTGCACAAAAAAAAACATTTTCACATATAAAACTGCTCTTAATGACTGTGTATACGTCAACCACTGATATATACAGAGCATTTGATAAATCGAGTTCTCTGTAGGATTAGCCTGTCCGCATATTGTTTTAGAGAGATAAAGATAAAAAGTATGACAGTTGCTCTCACCTGGTTTTGCTCTGGTCTGCAGCTGCCACTCTCCTATGCTCCAAACCTCCTACTTGTACCTGCTGTTTTACTGCTGCTGTTTGTGGTGAAGTTGTGTTATTTGTGTTCCTTTCATGCGGTTTGTAAGAGTCCCGTGTTGACCACATGATTCACAGGCTCGTATAACAATATAGAGCGATCACACACTGACTGCACAGCGCTAACCTGTTTGAGGTCATTCTGCATTTGTGTTGGAACTGCGGTCTTTCAGTGACATGACAATACAAAGCAGGGTGTCTAAACAGAAGCGTGTCTTCAGCATCACCAGGGGGTGCTGCAGTGCCAGCTTTTCCGTCATTGTGGATGTCAGCAGTGGCCATTCCAGTAAGATCTATCAAAGCTGAGAACACTGTGCCGTCCTGCATTAGTGAGAGTAACTGCATCACATACAGCCAGAATATCCTGAGCTAATGATGCTGGACTCAGTAAGGCCCCCTAGTGACCGGCCTGCGCTCTCTGACACTTCCGCTAATGGCATCGACTAACAGGAGCTCCCTGGGCTCACAAGCCCGGGCCTCATTACCAGAGCGGCCTGAGCCGATATTCATTTCATCCGACTTTATGCTGACACCTCCACGATAACACCAGGCCTTCAAAGCCCCTGAGAGCTGCTCTTGCAGCAGCTCACTGTTTATGCATTTTGGGAAAAGTAAGGCACTGAAGTTCCTGAGAGGCGAGAACGCCTACAGCAATCAGGCTGTGGTTGAGACGCGCTCAGAAACGAGCAGCAGCTGGAAGAATTCGAAAAAGCCAGAACTCACTCACGTCAGGCCCATATGCCGGCCACAGCATGCGTGCTTCTACTCTCAGCTAGTGCTGTAAGTAGAGTGCAGTCAGGCTTTCAGTGAACACTGTGGGAGCTCGAGCTGTAGTCGGTGCAGGATCTTTCCAAGCTGCACGCGTACAATTGACATGCTGAATTCATGCCCACTCCATACACCTACTCACACTACCTACAGGACCCTCTTTGATCACAGACCTGTTCACTCAGTTGTTTTTATTCGTTTTGTTGTTACATTTTTATTAGTGATACACCGAAATGGCCCGAAACCAGAATGTAAAAGAAATTTAAAAAAAATAAATAAATTAATGAATTATATTTTTCTTGTTGTATTACTTATGCTTTAGAATAAACACACTTAACATAAAAATGACCTGGTAATAAAAAATAAATAAAGAAAAAATGCTTTTAATAAGACAAAACATCAGTTAATTTTATGTAAATAACATAAAAGTATAGTAAAGTAACTAAAGCATACAGTTCTAAAACATGTGCCTATGAAATCCAACGTCCTCTACAACAGGGACCAGTTGGTTGTCTGTGGCACTGAATTCTATTATTGTTTTAGTAACATTTTTGTACTTTAACTGTAGTTTCTATTTTTACTTTTCACCTCATTTGATAACCCGCAGCTACTGATGGCATTGGCGTGTTAGCAGAGACTTTCCTTTCTGCTTCCGTTGGTTTGCTTTATTCTGAATTTATCAGGCGGAATGTTGTGATTTCAAGTCCTATCAAACTTGTAATGGAGAAGTTCTTCTCTTGATACCTGAGATGAGCAGTGATTATAAATCTCCTGTGTAACGTACCTCATAGTAACTGTCATAGTTTTCCACTGTTAATCTGCTGAACAAACAGTGTTTTTAATCACTGATTCTCATTTTCATTATTACATTATTACTCTGTTTGTTAAGTGTTAAAAGTTGATACTGGCTCAAAGTGCTGTTTTTCTTTTTTTTTCAATATTTTTCAGCCTTTCTTCTCGTTTGGATGAAACAGAAAGTTTTGATCATTTCTGGCTGAAATGTATTGGTGGCCAAAATTTCGGTGCATCCCTAGTTTTTTTATCCCCTGTCAGAATGTGTGGAGATTTTTCTCCAAGCCTAAACCTAAAAACCAAATACTAGCCTTTAAGAAACTGATGTTCTTAGTCTGAGCTTTTTCTAAAAAACACTCTACCTGTTTTATTGGTCTTCAGCCCTGTTTTTCTCAGCAATTCCCCAAGTGTCCAGACATTTCAGTGCAGAAATTGTTTGAAAACAAAAAACACACACACACACACTCACTCTCTCTCACTCACAAACACACACACACACACACAGTGCATTGTTTGTCTGTGTTACTAACCTTTAACCCCTTTATTTACTGTTAACGTCTCTTGATATCTTCTCCCTTTCTCTGTTTTATTACTCTTCCTGCGTTCGTCATTTCTTCTGCCCTCCTCCCCTCACCTCCTGCCCAGTGGTGCGGTCCCTGGGGGGCAGAAGGGGTCCCTGGGGGGCCGTGGGGGGGATGGCGGGGGTCCCTCTCGCAGCGGCAGCGTGAAGAGCATGGTGATGGGGGGCAGTAAGGCCGGCAGGTGGCAGACGGTGCAGAGCCACATGCACTCCGGAGACCTGAAGAACGGCAAGTGAGTCGGACAGAGAGACAGAGCGAGAGAGAAAACGGGAGGGGGGGAGAAATAAAGAAGGGGCAGAAGCAATGGGGATCAGGATATAGTATAGAATGACACAGGCGGGATTAGCGAGGCGTTAAGGGTGAGGAGAAGAAGAGAGAGGGATAAAGGTGAGTACAAAGACAGACTCTGACCTCAAACACCTTTCATTTAACCGTGGGAAAAAGGAGAGGAGGGAAATCGAACAGAGCATAAAAGATGGACAAGAAGTCAAAGCTGAAAGAGCAGCAGGTGGAGGTGGAGAATTAGCTGGGTAGGTCCGAGCCACATACACCGTTCATTAGCTCTGAGGCTGAGTCAGAGTGTTCTGCAGCCTGTCTGGGAGTGTAACACTGAGAATTTGGTAAGGCTCTGAGAGGAAGATTGCCTGTGTGTGGGTCTATGTTGCATGGAGGATTCGGGCCGCCCTGTCGACTAATAATAGCAGACGTATTACCTCTCTGACTCACTGTTTTACCGCACACACATACACATTTAAGGAGGCCACCAGAGCTCAATATCAGCCTATTATGAAACAAAACAGTGAGAGCAGCAGTTCCGAAGAGCAGCGCAACCGTTTTAATCACATCTGATTCATCCGCCGAGCCTGCCAACGACGTCCGCTCTCATAAAGCTCTACTTATTGTGTTATCCTCAGCTTGATGGGGCACGGTGTAGCGTTTTGTGCTTTCACTTGACTGCCGTAACGCTGCTGCGTACGAGGCCGTTCGATTGGCTCTCTGCTGGTCACACCATAAGCCATGTCACCGAAATTTCACAGTTGTGACTTGTCATTCTAAAACCACAGCTTTGAAACATGGCTTTTGAATGTAACGCTGTAGTGCTATGGCGCATGCTATTATAACCAGTTTAAACAGAGGCTTGGGGAAATCCTGTTGTCCATCTTTTAGATGACCTGGAAGGAAGGTGAATAATAATAATACATAAATGTAGTTGAAGTTATTCCGAGTGGTTTGGTGTGAAATGCTTCATAGTAGTGGTGATGGGAACCAGACGTCTGAAGCATTGAATGCCTTTGAAAGCTTCCTCAGATATTGTGCCCTCTGTCTGCACCACTGAAAGACATGGCCGTCTGTACATTAAACCACTGAAACCAACAAAACTGGAGGCGTGCTGCAGCGAGTGCTATAGGCCGGCGCAGGCGCGTGTGCTAGGTTTGAATTGTTCTGTGCTGCTTTGTAGAGCGGCAGGAGGAGAGAGGAGTATTTCGGTGGTGGTTATGTTTAGACTTGTGCTGAGTGACGTCTGAGCTGTAGGTGTCACACACCAGGTGCTTAATTTAAGTTTGCTTCTCACCCCATCTCACACCTCTTCTCTTCTGCCATCTCACTTCCTCCTTCACGTGTTCTCTCCATCTCACTTTCCTCAGGTCTCATCGAATGCATACGCTCCGCCCCTCCTCTGTTTTTTTTTTTTTTTACTTTCTTCCTCTCTCACTTTCTCTCCCTCTCTGTCTCTCTCTGTCTCCCCACCCTCGCACCCTCCTCTGTACGTAATTGGATTCTATTTTTGGGCTGCTATATGTGTCTGTCTCTTTGGTTTGTGTCTCACACCCCATTTTCTCCGTCCCTCCCTCTTCCACTCTCTCTTTCTCTCTCTGTCTGTCTCTCTTTCTCTCTCAATCACACACTGTCTCTAATGTTCTTGTCTTGCGCAGCATTGTATCATTGCGTGTCCTGTCCGCCCATAGCTGCACTAGAAGTGTCCTGTACGGCTTTGAACTCGTCCGTCTTTTCAGTCGGCCGTAGCTTCGTACATTTGTTCTGAAATCAGCCGTGCAGAAAAGCACCGGTCAATATTTATTTTCCACGTGCGCTCTGAGGTGTGCAGTTGGATGTTCAGCTGTTTGGCAGCTAGGCGTGCAGCAGGCTGTATGATGGAGCAGCGCCCGAGGCAGCCACCGGCCAACTTTCTTATGCTCAGCTGAAGCTTGAATTACACTCGAGCGAGTTTGACACAGTTTCCGAAGTGTGGCTGATTGAGATCCGAGCGACAAAATAAGGCTAATGACAGCGAGGAAGAGTGGAGTTAATGAGAAAGGGAGGAGAGTTCGAAGGTGTGACGTTCAGAAAGATGAAAGATGAAGAAAGGCGGTTGGTCGGCGTAAGCTAGCTGGGGGCTGAGGTGGTATTTAAGACTTGGGCCAGACAAAAGAAGAGCTGAGGAGAAAGAAAGACTAGGACGTAATGCGTTTGGATTGGGAAGGCTGCGGCTAAAGGAAAAGGAAAGACAGGGAGAAAGATGGGGGTCTCTCAGCACACCAAAAAGGCATCGCCAGGAAGGACCACCGGCAGCCGCTTGGTTCCTCATACGCCGCGGCACTCGCGCTCAGGCCAGGCGCGTCACACGCCACGTTCCGCTCAGCCTCGGACGGCAGCGGCCAGAAAACAGACCCCACACAGCTCGCAGGCTCACACGCATACACACCGCTCGCTGTCTGCTCAGGGTGGTCCGGCTCGGCCAGGGAACGGACACACGCACGCGCACTCTTACACGCACCTGTCGGCTCACGCTGACCACGGTGGCTGTAACCTCTTTTGCTACCTGTGTTACTGCGGCTACTGCCTGGGCCTAACTCTTCTCTCTTTCTGTCTGCTCCTCCTCCTCTCTCCTCCTTCACCTCGCTCTCATTCCTCCTCACCTCCTCCTGCTTCTTCTCCCCTCTCTCCCTCTTCCGCCCCTGACCCTGACGATCTCTTTTCCCTGTCCTCATTTGCTTTTCCCTTTTGCCCTCACCCCTCTCTCAACCTCTCCAACCTCTCCGCCTTCTTCCCTCTTTCCTCCACGGACGCTCTGATTCCGGATCACTTCGCTTTCAATATCTCCTCCTCTCTTCTCCCATGTCCCTCCCCTTCCTCCTCACCGCCCCATCCTTCTCACCATTCCTCCTCCTCCTCATCTGATCCCTCCACCCACCACTCCTCCTCTCCCTCGCCCCGTCCTTTCATGCTGGTCCCTCCCTCTCTCCTCCTCCTGCCCCGTCCCTCTCTGTGTCACTCTCAACCGCCCTCCTCTTCCTCTTCCTCTTCCTCCTCTCGCTCTTTACCCTCCCTCCTGCTCTGTCCGCACAGCTTTGCGGATCTGGAGTCCATTCCACTGTCAGGGGCTTTGCCCCGCCCCCGCACTCTGCTCCGTCAGCAGAGCCTCCAACAGCCCCTCGTCCACCAGCCACCAGCCTCAGGCCTGGCCAGCCGGCCCCCCATCTCCCAAAGCCTGGGCCAGCTCCACCCCCAGCCCTCTCCTGCCGGGACAGGGGGCGGAGGGGCAGGGCCAGGAGGAGGAGGGGGCGGGACAACGGGCTCTCAGCGCGGAGGAGCAGCGACACGAGCCTCCAGAGGTGGCACAGGGGGCGGAGCCTCGCGCTATAGGTCAGGAGGCGCTGGGAGCCGGGCCATGCGGGGGAACCCAGGCAGCTGGGATTACATGATGAGCCAGATCAAGAACCGCGGTCTGGACGTCAAGTCTTTCTTGTGAGTTTCGTCCTTACTGGGGCTTCCTGTTCCTCATGCATGCGTCACTGTGTCTGTTCTGATTGGCTGTTATATCTCGGAGTGCCAAAGACCTGTTCAATTAAAGTTCACATGCTCCAGGTGCTTTTCTAGTCAGGCACATCCATACACATTTTTTGGTTCTCCAGAATTTGTACTCACTATGTTTTGATGGTTTCCTGTTCTAACATACTTAATGCTAATTAGCTAATTAACAAGGCTATACTGAGTTGAAGTGAGTCTATAAGACACGGAAAAACATAACATTTACAGGGCAAGAATGTTCTAGGACCAGAGTTGGAAATTTACTCAAGTGTAAACCAAAGCACACCAACTGCTCAAGTGAAAGTAGACTTTAACTTAACTTTTCTTAAGAAAGCTTGAGAACTTTTGCATTACATTTGTTCTTTCTAGCTGCTTGAGTGCTCTTATTTACTTCACTTAATAAATCCATGGTTCAGTAAGTCCGTATGCACTTTGCTACTGTACAGCAGCCTTTTGAGTTGAAAGCTCACCAAATAGCACACTGCCTACGGACGGACTGACAGTCACGTATCAGAAGGCACGGAGGACTTCTTGAACTCAAGTTGAACAGTCCTGGGTCTAAATGTATTTGGTGTCTCAGAGTAAGCGCAGGCTTCTCAGATCAGTTCTGTCCATGTTAATTATCCACAGCCATTAACCCTTAGAGATCTACAGCTACTACTGTTATGGTTTTGTTTAGTTAATTAATGACATTAATTACATTCAGTTTACAGTCATTATCAACAGGTCAGCACCAGTGCGCTCTGTACTTCCTGTGTTTGCTTTGCTTTAAAAAAGCTGAATTTGGTTTTTCTTTTGCAAAATGTTTCTTCTTCTTGTGTTGAATTTAAAGGGCTTATATCTTTAAAAAAAACACACTAAAGTCCAGTAACTGTCCTCATTACATAATCATTTTCCAACCTCTCTTAAACCTCTTTATCCCTAACAGTTAAACAGGCTGTTTAAACTGGCTGCTTAAGACAGAGATATGTAAATGAGCTCTGTTCAGACCAGGTGTCTGTGTTGCACCTCATGTCTGGGTGCTTGTATTGAGCTGAAACGTTCTCTAGAAGTGGGATTGGGCGGGGTTAGACAGCTGTAGAATCAATAGGTGGATATATGCAAGATTTGACGAAGTGTTTGATGATTTGTTTTATAAAGTTAAGCTTCTAAGGAAAAAAACTTTCAAAACAGTTATTTTTAATGCAGAAACTGCACTAGGTTTTAGCGTTTATTGGTTAATTCCAAAACTCCATTTATGGAAATATCATTTTAAAGAGTATTTCTGTATTAAGATGCATCACAAACAGCCAAAAAACCCTAAATAAATAAGTCCCATATAAAACTACCCATTGATATATATGTGAATTAGTTGGTTCTTGTGACATCACAGAAACCTCTAATTCAATACAGGCTGTTTTTGCAGCATAGTCTCCATATGTGTATAGTTTGCACTGGGTGGGTACTGAATGGCACGTTCTGAAACTCTGTAATGTGTACGTACTTCTTCACGTACTGTTTATTTGAAAAGAATTGTTATAAAATGTGTTTGTCAACAATATGAGCCCTTTAAATCATAAAACAAAATGTATCTGCTTCTACTTACACAGTCCAAATGTGGCATTGATTGACAGTTCAGAATCTGCACATTGGGCAGTTTTTCCCAATTTGTTTTTATGAGCTGTCAGTGAGAAAGAATGCATATTTAATTATAACATGCTTTTGCTTTGATTTCTCTGGGTTAAGATATGAAAGACAAAATCTGACTTCTGCTCTCAGACACATATTTTATGACCCTCGGTGTCTTGTGCTTTCTCTTTTCCTCTCTTCTCCACCTGTCTGACTCTCTGGATCTGCGTGTAGCTGTATATATGCATAGTGCGTACCTTTTCATCAGTGGCCCTGCCAATGCCACGGCTATGTGTGATTTCCATTCTTCTGTCGCGCTTCATTCTGACTGCATGAATATTGCTCCCATCCTTCATAGCTACAGTCTCTCCGCCCAACTTTAATCTTTTTGTCTTGAGACGTACCTTTTATATGGTCTTTATGAGCCTGGAACACTGCCTGTCGTTATGCCTGACTCTGCTGGTTAAGTGTGTACGGTCGTTATTCAGCATACTGCCAACAGGACGGCATGAAGAGAATGTGTTAGGGTGTACGTCTGTGTGTCAGTTGTTCCATCTCTGCAGTCTTTATTTCAGTTTTTCTCACAACATCACCTTTTCTCCTGTCTGTCACCGTTTTCGTTTCTTAATGTACACACAGATCTGACAGATCTCTCATTTAGCTCAGAGAATAGCTTTAGCAGTTTCAGATGGGGCTACAACACAAGAACGTATACAGTCAAGGTCAAAGCTGGAGGCCACTGATCCTCAGCTGTGGATCGATGTCCTGAGCTGTTTTGCTGTATTTGTGTCTGCCTTGCTCATACTCTGCCTCAGAAAACTGAAAGTAAAGAGAAGACAATGTTGAAAAACCCTCTGACAATGCCTTGTGATCAAAACACGCATACCGTGCTGTGCGAAGGCCAGAGCCCACCCTTTATTTTATTTCCAATCAAAAAATTTCATTAAAGGTCATTAGTTGTTTCAGGATCAGAAAAAAGCAAATACAACAAGTATTTAATGGAACATTACATAGAAGTAAAGTCAAGTGATATGGCAAAAAATCATATTATGATATTTTCATGATACATGAGAAGCATCAGTGGATATTTTTATATCATCACTGTCCATAAAAAACAAGTTTCTTCAAGATGGCAACTTTACAGTAGAGGCAGTCTTTATCTACAGTGTAAGTCAGTGGAACCTGAATTTTTGTTATTTTGGAGCTTTTCTATTGGTCCATGTGTTATGAAATGTTCTCAGGTAACCAGCAGCTTCTGCGTTCAGATGATGTAGAAAAATGAATAAGGACAAAAATGTTGATGCATGTTTTTGTCTGGACTCTGAAATATGCAGGTCTACTTTTTATTATTTGTATTTATTATGGAAGGTGCAGGGATTTAAGAAACGTCTTCTGTTCTGTTTTTAATGTGCTCTATAGTTTATGGATATTCATATACTCACATACTCATTTGCTCATAACAGCTTATTACTGCGATGCTTTACGGGCATCCAACGCGCTTGCTGTTTAAAGTTTCTACAGAACAGTTTCCACCACAGTGAATGTTATTAAATTTTATTATGATGCAAATGCGTATACACAAAGCCCAGTTAAGGTTTTAAATGGTGAATATAATCAGATACAGGCGTTCACGTGGCTGTTATTTCTGTTTAATGGATTATTTACAGGGTCACACACCTTCAGCCAGATTCCAGCTATATTCAGCATGTCTTCAGTCAGGCTAGTCTCTTCCAGATCAGGTGTATTCTAGTCTATGCTGACTGAGCTATTGGTTGGATTATTAACAGGTCGGATTATTAAAAGCCACCAAAAACTCATCCTGAAACTAAACCAGTTTAACAGGAATAATGATTCTGTCTTATTATTGAGTATTAATTATTATCAGTCTTTGTGTGTTGAAATATTGTTGAAATAACTGTCAATATTAATAATATGTTTAAAAAAGCACATTTTAATCACAGTAATGTTAAAAAATTGAACGATAAAATTGCCCATTTCATCACAGAGGCCTCAACAATATGAATGTAATTAGAGCATTTTAATTGTTCAGTGTCCACATGTTTACTACAGCTTTCATTCTTGGTTGCATTTCCTGCCTCTGATTATTGAAGTAATGCCTTACACATTCAGTGGTGTTGGGGTCTGGACTCTGAAGTGGTCTGTCCATTTTTTGGTCCTTTTTTCTTTTCTCAGTAAAGCCTTCTTGAGAGCTACACATCAATCAGACTCATAGGCTTGAGTTATCTTCCCGCAGTGAAAAGAAGAGTAGAGCTTGATGTTCTTCTCTCTCAAAGATGAAAGCTTTAAGTATTGTATTTCTGATTGTGACAGTTTTGACATATTTTATCTATCTATCTATCTATCTATCTATATATATATATATATATATATATATATATATATATATATATATATATATATATATATATATATATATATAAATATATATATATATATATATATATAGGAATATTTTCAGAAATATCTTCTGAAAAGCCAGTAACTGAATGGCTGGTGAATGCCAGAACAGTACTGCACATTAGTTAACCCTGTGCATCTCTGTCTTTCTGTCTTTCTCTATATACACATACCTATTAAAGCAGTGCAGCTCATTTACAGCAGTTTCATTTCTAACCCCCACTTAGTTCTCAGACATATGGTCATGTTATGACATGTAGGTAATTGAATTATTATGGATGTTTGCTCCTGAATGGGCTGCTATGCCGGTGCAGGGCTGTAATTTGCGTTGAATATTTAAACAGAACAATGCTAAGATAAATGAATAAGCACTCTCACACACAGCTGGGCAGATACTGTTCTGTTACCACTCCAGCCAAGTGTGTGTAGAACACTTTACTAAAGGCTTAATGCCTTTCTGACTTGAGGCACAGGATTTCCATCACCTAGAATGAAAGAGAGCATAGCAAAGACTCAGTGTGCAGGATTTGCTCTGCTGAACGGTGTGTTGGCTGGTAATGTTGTGCAATATCCTGCGCCAGCCTCTTGGGCATGGTTGCTCCCATTTGATGGATGTCACCAGGGATGTGATGAGCCCTTTTGATTCCTACAGCTGTTAGAAATCAGTTGACTTCTGATACCTTGCGACACATGCTGCTCGATTGCTGCTGTTGTGTACCAGGACATTATATGCTATTGTGGTAAGATGACGATACTTATCACTACTGTGATAAATTACTTCATGTTACCGTTTCTGGAGCATATCAGGGGTCCCATCAGTGCTTAATGAACAACGTATGACTGCATGTTTCATTTCAAAGAGAGTGCGATCAGTCCCGTTTTAATAAGGCTCAGAGCAGCATAAAAATAAATAAATAGAAATAGAAATAAATAGAAATACTAAATATTGTGATGCATATATATTTCTAATGAAGCCCTGGTTGCTTTTCTGAATGAGGCTCTTTGCAGGACCAGAACACAGCTTATATGTCCTAGATCTGTCTTAAAGGCACTGTATCAGTCTGCTCATTTCTAAAAACTGTTGGACCTTAAGAAAAATGTAGGATATTAGCCTTTAAATGTATTTAATTTCTAGTGGGACTTATAACAAGACCAAAACTGTCACCATCAGATAAACAGTATGTGCCAGACATCTGCCCTTGGGGCACCAACAAGAGCCGCTAGAGGCGGCGAGAAGACGGTGCCAGAGCCTCACGTGCTGCAGGATATTGACGGCCATGACAGAAGGCCACAAGTGGCATGAGGTTTTTTTTGTCCATCGACCATACGCCATTATAACTTCACAAGTATAAGACTGCTGCAGATTTCAGAGCCAGTCCTCATGGACTGCACAAGCTATGAGAGGACTTGATGACCACAGGGTTTAATCCTCATTGTCTACAAGCTCCACTGACACCTCTTGTTTTTAATCTAAAAACTAAATCTCCTTTATCTGTCTTGAAGATCCTATATGTACAGTAATTATGCCGTGCTCTGTAGTAGCATGACAGTCTGTCATCCCAAATCATAAAAAGACTTGAGTACCTGATATTTATTTAATCTAACATATGTATCTTGTTATCTTGATATTTTTCCAGAACTTCTGTCTTACTTCTCGTTTTGCTTATGTAAGGCATTAGTTTTAATAGAGCTACATTACTATTGCACTTTAATTTCTTTTTAGTTTTCTTACCTATAAACGTTCAAAATTATTGTTTAAAAAAAAAAAAAAATTTTATAGCGGCGAGATTTCTATCACATCCACTTTATCGGCAACAAAGAACTCAAACGTCTCTAGGTCTGCCAGAGCCCACGTGGGTTGCAGGTGGCGACTGTATGACTAATCGGCTCTTTTCTAACCTCTCTCAATTGCAACCGGCTACTCTGACCACCAAGGCGAGGCACGAGTCGAAATCTGGAACGAGGGCAGTGACCCGAGAGGCGGACCACTGAGCTCCCTCTCTCTCAGCTGGTACGCTGGTCCTCTCATGAGAGCCAACTGAGGCTCGTTTAGTGTTGCCAAATAATTAGTGCTGTAAGCTACGGTGAGCTGGCCAAATTTAGTTTCATTTGTGTTTTGTGTGTACAATACAAAACATACACAATCAAAACATCAAAATCCTGCGACCCTCACTCCTGCCTCCAGTGTCCTTCCTGATCTCGGGGTGACACAGGCCGCGCTACGCAGTACTTAGAGCTTTCATCTTTCAGAAACAATAAAGCTGATCATTTGTCCTCTCACAGTGAAAGAATAGACAGGAACACCTGTGAATTTTTTAAAATATATATATATATATATATATATATATATATATATATATATATATATATATATATATATATATATATACTTTTCTTCTTTCTTCTTTTTGTTTTTTTTTCTCTTTTCTTTCATTTGTTTGTTTATTTAGTTGTTTATTATTTATTTATTTATTTATTTATTTATTTATTTATTTATTTATTATTACTTTTTTCCTTTCTTTCTATTTTCTCTCTCCTCTTTTTCCTCTCCTTTATTGCCTGTCGGGCCTGGCGAAATAAATAAATAAATAAAATAAAAATACAAACATTAACAAGAATAGGCTATAGAAACCTATAGAGCTGTTCTTGTAAAAGCAAATATGTTTGGAATATCAGTGCATTTAGATTACCATTCCAATTGCAAAAATTGCCAGACAAGACAAGTTTATAAAAAAAAATTTAAACAACACTGTGAGTCTGAAAGGAAAATTTGCTAATGAAAGAAAGAAGCTGCTCACATTGTTCACAGAGCAGTGGACTGACCACCCCAGAGCCCAAACCTCAACATCACTGAATATGTTTGACATTATTTGGATCGTAAGATGTGGAAAGCGCAACCTCTAAACTTCGGAAGTGTTTAAGAAACATCCCTACGGATTTTTTTCTGTAAAAGAATGGAAACTGTAGTTTAGACACATAGTTGTTGGGGTTTCTGTGTAATTTTCTATTTAATGTGGGCTGAAAACTGATTAACCTGTACTTGATAAGTGTTTTGACTGGATACCGATTCTAAATAAATGAAGGGTGGCCTTTCGCACTTTTGCTCAGTACTCTACAAGGTATGTCTGTGAGGGTCTGTGTTCCATGTCGGTACATCTAACTGAGTTTTTGCATGGGAGCCTTCGTATGTGTTTGTGTGTATCACAGCCCGTGACGGGTCAGATGCAGGGGTTAAACTCCCGGCTGTAGATTCACGTTAACCCTGAAGCATTGATCTTCTGTCCGCAGCATCATTACTCCCACAATAGATTGTCACTGCAGGAGAGAGAGGGATAGAGAGAGAGAGAGAGAGAGAGAGGGAGAGAGCAAGCGCACATCCTTTAACCCTTTTATGTTTCTAGGTGTTGAATGAAAATCTCATGAGAGCTCATTTAAAACATGTACAAAGGTTGGGAATCAGATAGCATCATCATATTTTAAGTAATGATATCTGTAGAGAAATGCGTGTTGAACAGCGGCAGGCGTTATTGATAATTTTCCTATTAATAGAACAGTCGTTGAGAGACAGACTGGCCGTGAAAACAGGAAATCAACCCACAGACAATACACGTGTCGAACAACAATTGCCCTTGTTCAGAAGATTGATCATGTGCATTATGTGTAGGTGGGATTTCAGGCTGTTGTGTGAGGGCAGCTCATTTCATTCTAGAAAGCCTTTCTCTCCGTAGCCAAGCGTAGCTGTCCAAACAGGGAGGAGACGCGCATTCACAGCCTGAGAGACTGACGCGGAGAGAGACGGAGACGGAGAGAGAGGGAGACAAACAAGGATTATTGAGGGTTCTTGGTCTGTAATCAGTGTGAAGTGTTGGCGTTGTTAACAGCCCATTACAATGGCCTGTCTATCTGCACTCTTGCACCAAAAAACTCCCCGTGCTTTGTTTTGTTTATACTTCCTCTTCTTGTGCCAGCAGTTTGTTTTTAAAGGCATTACGTTGTGGCAGGTAAAAGCAGGCAGCGAGCGTCAGAAACGGAGAGATGCCCAGGAGAGTGGGAGGGAGACGAGAAAGGAGACAGATGGATTTTCAGAGAGCAATGGGAAGAGAGAGAGAGAGAGAGAGAGAGAGAGAGAGAGAGCGGGAAAGGAGGGATAAATGCCATATGGAGGGTTGAGATCAGGGTTTAAATGTTCGGGAGGGAAGGAGTGGGCTTAAGATTGCGGGAGAGCGAGAGAAAAACAGAAAGAGAGAGAGAGAGAGAGAGGGAGAGAGCGATAATGAGAAGGGAAGAAGACGGAAAGTGGAAAAGCTGTTGAAGAGGTGAGACTGGAGGGATTTTGAAGAGCGCGAGCTCACAGAAGAGCAGGATAGGTAGAAGATGGAAGGAAATTGCGGATGGAAAGAGAGGGTGAGAGAAATGAGAAAGCGAAATGAGAAGCGAAGGAGAAAAAGCGATGACCCAGAAAGCAGCGCTACACCCTAGGCACCTCGTTCTGGCCTGACTCTCAAATAGAAACAATTAGTCCAGATCTTTCTAATGAGGCACAATTAAATCTGCACTCTGCAGGGAGAGAGGGATGATGGAGGAGATAGAGGGCTGGAGACAGTAATAAAGGGATAGAAAGAGTGATAAAGCAGGGGACAGGTGATTCCTTGGGGTGGCCAGGATTAGCGATTAAGCATAACAGAGTCTTGTGGTCCTGCGTATGTGTGTATGCATGTGTGTGCATGAGTGAGACTGCATGTCTGCTCAGTAAGAAACTTGATCATAGAAATGCTTTTCTGATAAATCACAGTAAACACTCTGTTAATCGAAGGATGGGGCAATATCAAGTCATAGCGCCGTATGTGTTCTCAAAGGTATCCACACAGTAACGCTTTGGTGAGGTTCTGGATCAGCTCTAAAGCAGCTAAAGCAGGGGTGTCCAGTCTTGGTGCCACGCTGTGGCTGCAGGTCTCTATTCCAACAAGCACATGAGGTCATTCGTATGAAGCCTGAGAGAAACTGATTTCGTGAGTAGGATCAGTTGTACTCCTGTTGTTTGGAATGAAAACCCGCAGTCGCTGTGGCCCTTTACAGAGAAGACTGGACGCCCCTGAGCTACAGTGTTCCTGTCCACTCACTTCTGCAGCTCACTGTTCTGAAACGCTTTACAGATAACACTGCACTGTGCTGCAAGTCGTCTCACCTTTTTCCATGTGATCCACTGTCAACTTTTTTCTCATTCTTCTCTTTTTCTCTCAAAACTCCTCCCTCTATCTCTCTCTCGCTCTTTCTTTTTGCCCTCTTCATCTCTCCTCGCTTCCTCTGTCCTTCTCTTTCACTTTCCCTCTCTATTCGTCTTCTCTCTCTGTCTCTCTCCCTCTCTCTCTCTTATTTTCCCGTGGTGAAGAGAAGGGAAGTTTGTGGTTCTCTCTCTGGCGATTGGATTGGCTGAGCAGGATGACTTTGCCAATCTACCTGACCTACAGGAGGTACCGCCCAGTCAAGAAACCCCTCCCGACAAGAGGTACCGGCTGTGTGTGTGTGTGTGTGTGTGTGTGTGTGTGTGTGTTTGCATGACTGTTATTTTTGGAATGACTGTGTGTGTGTGAAAAGTTATTGATATTGTGTGTGTGTGTGGTTTGAGAGTGAATGTTGTAGCTCTGGATGGAGTGATGGGGAGTGTTAGATGAATACTGAACAGTACAAGAGATCATTCAGTAAAGAACTGAGAGGCTTTTACATGCTTTTAACCAACCCACTCTGGTCTAATAGCACCTGAGGCTTCCTACATCACTAAGCGTTCTATATGTGGGATTAATGGAGGACTTGATTTGTTTCCACAGTTAAAACTATACAAGTTAAATTTAATGTGTCTGAATGTTTCCTACTTGTGCATCTGTTTGAGGCATCCATGCTGTTTGTTACAGCGTACACAAATTACTTAATACCGCTTCAGAGAAAGTGGTAAATGGCCGGTCTCAACTAATTTGCTGAGAAATTTGTTCAAAAGTCTTCATAGAAATTATTATTATTATTATTATTATTATTATTATTCATTTGGTACTGATGTAGATACCATATTTAAGAAGCAGTTGATATTTATTTGAGTAGTTGATATGGTTTTCACTTGCCAAATTCATTTGTCCAACCAAACTCTTGGGCAAGTTGGTTATAGTTGATAAGATGTGAAGGACCAGGTGAACGATTTACTACAGCGCCACCCTGAGGCAGACCAGAGCAGCATCTCTAGTTAGTTAAGAATACCAGTAACCTTTAAGAGGTTACCAGTTACCTCTAAGAGGTTGTTTAGGGGGTTCCAAACAATCCAGGTCCTCCTGTATTTTACACCTTGGTTATGTTTCATTAAAGAAAGATGGAGAAAATATACTTTACGTTTTGTTTTCTTGTAGCAGAATGAACTCCTTTAGGAAGACATTATTAAGATTTTGGGAGTTTGTGGGTGTCCATTAAGTCAAAAGAGCATTTGTGAGGTCAGACACAGATATTGGATAAGAAGGTCTGACTCACCGTTGACACTTCAGTTCATCACAAAGGTGTTTGTTGGGGTAGCGGCCAAAGCTCTGTGCAGGCCACTGGAGTTCTTCCAAAATAAGAGTCCTAGCTCAAGCCCCAAAAAACAGGCCCGGATCATCACCCCTCCCTACCAAACTTCCTTTTTGGTACTGTGCATTCCGGTAGGTACCATTCTCCTGGAAACCAGCAAGCCCAGAATCATCCATCAGATTGCCATGTAGTGCAGCGTGATTCATCACGCCAGGGTCCGAGTGCTTTACACGGCTCCAGCTGGTGCTTGGCATTGTGCATAGTGATCTCAGGCTTGAAGCCCAAAAAGCTCCCAATGCACAGTTTCTGAGCTGATGTTGCTTCCAGAGTTTGTAACTCTGTGGTGACTCAACAGATGACAAGTGATTTTAATACGTTATGTGCTTCAGCACTTGGTGGCTCACTCCGTGAGTTTGTGGGGTCTACAGCTTCCTGGCTGAGCTGTTGTTGCTCCTACACTCCTACAAGTGTACTTAGAGTATATGGATGTAGCATAAAACCAATCTGGTTGCGGATACAGCACATTCTATAAGATGCTAATATCCTACCGGTTTGTAGAAAGCTGTACAATTAAAAATGTTTTAATGTCATAGATGATCACCTAACTGATTCAGTCTATTAAACATCTTTTCACAGTAATGTCAAAAATAGGTAATCACAGTTTATTGTTTATTAAACGTCACTATTCTTTGTCACGTCAGGTCTGCTTGTGTTGTTTCCAAAATATTTTATAGGTACTTGGTGTTTCTCGGGTTTGCCATTCAGTTCAGCCTGTATTACTATAATGAAATTGAGCATCTTTTTAGTGGTCTCTGTTAAGACTGATATACCAGTACTCTGAAGTTTTTGGTAGCATGTCAACTAATTTCAACCAGTATAATTTGTCAACCGTAATATCAGTCAGTATAATGATCAGCTGATATTCTCACTGGGTTGTTTTGAATGAGCCTTTTATTTTATTTCATTTTTTTAACATACGTCGCTGCACATCCTGTACCATGCAGGTCCTGATAGTCCCTTTAAATATTCTACCACAAGCTCTTGGCCAGCTCTCTCTAGAGTCATTCTCTCTTCCTCTCTGTCCCTCTTTGTCACTCTCTCTCTTCTTTTGTGTGTTGTGTGGGTGAGCAGTCAGGAGGAAGAGTGTTTAGATGAACAAGGTGAAGCTGAGGAAGTGCAGCTTCTTGGTGTCTGTCTGGTCTCTAATGATGGGGTTTGTCTGCGTGTCACTAATAGGTAACCAGCTCATTAATCATTCTAATGAAATCGTCACCTGAGGCTCGCGAGGGTTCATGCACGCCACTGGGTGCTGTGTGTGGGCCTCAGCTCGTGTTTTGATTTTCACACCGGCACCCTGTGCACTCATTTACTTTTCTTTCTCTCCTTGTGTTTGCTTCTTGCCCCTTTCATCTCCTCTCCATTGCCCCATATCCTGTGTGGATTCATCCTTTTCCTTTCATGTTTCTTTTTTTTTTCTCTGGGTTTCGTTCTGTTTCTTTTCTCCAGCCCTCCCGTCCTCTCCCTGTCGTGTTTATCCTCTCACGTCTTCCTCCTTTATTGTCCCACTCATTAGCTTCACCTCCACTCCTCCATGCTCTGGTTTGTATGTGTGCGTACACGTGTGTATGTCTGTGTTTTAGCAGAGGACTCAGCGAGCGTCCTCATTATTCTGAAACATGCCAGTTGCTTACGTAAACATTTTGTCTATAAATAAAGCTTCTTTAGTAGCCTAGACAACACTCACACACACACACACACACACACTCACACACACAGAGCCTACATTTCTCACGAGTATACAGTAGATTGACAGGCCTCTCCCCCTCAGATAGCTATCAGTGCAGAACAGTTTCTCAGTCATTTCAGTAATGACTGCGTTTCTGTGGCATAAATTAGGTGGTATCATTTGGAGTGCTTGTGAGTAATAGTCTCTCACTAAACAAGAGGAGTTTCACTCTCTCTCTCTCTCTCTCCCTCTCTCTTTTCTCTTATTGTTTCACTGTCTTGTCTCTCATCTTCTCCCTCCTGTTTTTTTTCTCATTCACTTCATTCTCTTCTTTTTTCTCTCTTACTTTCTCCCTCCTCTCTATGTTCTCACTTCCCTCATTTTCTTAATTTCTTTTTCTTCTTTTATCTCACTTTCTCTTTCTCTTTCTTTTTTTTCTCTAGTTATTTAACAAAAACAGAGGCTTTCCAGCAAAAAAAAATTCCTGAATGTGTATCTCAACATCTGTTGTTTCCTAATGAACGCATAACTTCATAATAAGTTTATTTTCAGACTCACTCAGACGGTGCAAGAGGTTATTTAGAGCCCCCCTAATTTTGCATCTCACTTGAAACACCATTCAAATACATCAGTAATAAACAGTGACAGTTTGATGATTCCTGTGCCCCTCAGGTTGTGACTGGCTGTCACAAATCTCAAAATTTACAATGAATTGGATGAGTGCTCTATCCTCTCGTTCACACTCTCTCTCTCTCTCTCTCTCTCTCTCTCTCTCTCTCTCCCGCACACGACAGTTGGTATGTTTTGCGGTTTTGTGTTCATGATTTACAGTGTTTGGGTGTTTGCCAGCTGTGTGTTAAGAGGCTGGCAGAAGTGCGTGGGGTTAAATGATAATGTAAAGGCTTCTGAGGCTTCTGTGTAAAGATCTATAACTCACTCGAGCCTACGGGCGATTTAGAGGGCGACTCCAGCATCCTCAAGCACTTAAGATGATAAGAGATCATCATTAATATTAAACACACATAGAAGCAACAGGGACTTTCACGGTCGCATAAACCTCATAAGCCTATCAAGCCTAACATTTTGCTGGCGGTGCAGTTACGGCTGTTGGCGATGACATTTGGTGCACTTGCATGTCCTCATTTGATGTTGTGACATGTGTCAGGAGGAAAACTGATAACTGATAGTACTAAAACCAGAATCAGAGAATCAGAGAATCAGCAGATGCTGATATGTGTAAAATATGTCCTAAATCGTTCTTTAGAAAACTACTAGGCTTTTCAAAGTAAATGGTCATGTTGATACAAGTGAAACACTCCGCAGAGGAAGAAATGCACAGCTAACAGTATCACATCACACATTGTGAGTGTATACTATTTCAGAATAGATTTCTTACAGGATTGAATGAGATTCATTCTTTTTCATTCATTCTGATATCCAATCCTGAATGTTTTGCTGATATTGACCCAGTATTGACATATAGTATGACATAATTGCCATCTTACTTGAATTTATTATTGCTATGAATTTATTGTTATAGTTTTAATTCACTTCTGTTTTTAGTAACTAGAGGTGTAAGAAAATATTGAAATATCAAATATCGGGATATTATGTTCTGTGATACTGTATCGATTCTCAAAAACAGAGTATCGAGATTCCTGGCAGACAGTGAATCATTGTGTGTTGTGTTTAAACCTCTGACCACTAGATGGCAGTGTTGTAATCCATTTTCAGCTCCACTCCAACATTAACAAGCAGCACAAGGGTGCAGTGCTATTGTAAGCACAGACAAACCTGTTCATATAGTGGTGTGTTTTAATAGTAAGATTTGAAAAATCACAGTATATCACTTTGCTTGCAGTATCACAATATATCACGATATACTCAATCGTGAACGCTGTATCACGATACGTACTGTATCGCCAGGTGCTTGCCAATACACAGCCCTATTAGTAACAAGTTTTTCTGCTTAAAATGAGCATTCTTTTCTTAGATGACTTGCCTACTGACGGGTGCATAATGCATACTAAAGGGTTAAATAAACAACTCCTTTTCCCTCAGTTCAAGCTGAAGCTCCGTGTACAAAACATATAGCATTCTCATTCTCTTACTCTTGAACCACACATTCTTTCTTTTCTTGTTTTTGAGCGTTTGTTTAGGTTTGGATATTATTGAAGGACAGTCAAGCACACAAAGGTCCACCTCTTAAGCATAGTTTGCATGCTAGAAGTGCAGTCTGGAAAACTGTGGGTGAAAGGATTGAAATTAAGGAACGCGGTAATAGAGATGATATATTCCGCTGTGCAGCCTTTACGCAGTTGACATATGCCACTGCAGCTACCCCAGTAATAACATCACTTAGAACAGCCAATAAATCTAGTGGCAGTTCTGCATTAGAGTAATATCACAGTTATGCTAACGTGGTGTGAAATAGAGTGTGTAATGTGAGGCAAATTTATCGTCTAACACACAATCAGGCAACATGACGTTTTCCACACACACACACTTGATTAAGCTTTGAAGTCATTTAGTATCTGATGATGGCAGTTATGAAGCATGTGCTTGAAGTTGCATTCTGTGGCTTGTAATGAACTTGTCTTATGGGCTGCGGAACAGTGAAGGATGTGAAGTGTTTGGATTCTTGTATTAGAGAGTTGTCTAATGACTAGTGGGCCCTATGCAACTTTCTGATGGTTCAGTTAGCTGTACTGCTATTCGCACATTCACATTAGCAGGTGGCCACTATTCACCAGTTATACAGTCCCATGCAGAATATTGGCAAAACATTAAGCATTTGATGGTCTTAGCAACAAGTAATTAAATGATTCAGGATATTAGTTAGATATTAGACATTAGGATCAGTTAATTAGTCTTTTGGTATTTCTTGGTCCAGTTTTTTTGGGGAGTGCAAAGTGATAAGAGAGGCTTATAAACTTAACCATAAACTTTTAATTTCTATAAAAAACAGAGATAGTACAGCATTTTATTATTGTCTTATGTTGTACAAGCATACACATCCACAAACCTGAGCTAGCTTCATTTGCTGAAACTTTTATGAAACTAGCAGTATGTTGTGAGTTGCAACATAATTTGCAATAATATATATATATATATATAAGCTATCTGTAATCTGCTGAGTGTTTGTAAAATCTTATTTAAATAGACATTACAGTTACAGCTCATTCTATATATCCTGCGCTCTGTGTAAAATAAAGGGGAAACTGAATAATCAAGGTACGTAGATCAAAATAACAGGCTACAGAAGAATACATGGTGACCAAAGCAGCTGTTTAAACAGCTGTTAGCATTAACTGGCTAGTCAAAGCAGCTGGTTACAAAAACGTTAGCTTCAAGAAACTCTTGTTAGTTATGGTTCAGGAAACAGACAGAAAGAAAATTTGGAGTGTGTTTGGAGTGTGAAAGGGTGTTATGAGGTTTAACCACCCAATACGTTATTGTCCATTGTTCCAGTGAAATCAATAGAATAAAAATTGTTATTTAACATAATTACGTAATGTGTTCCAAGCAGTTGTTGCAGCTGAATGTCGAATGAGTTGCAGGATGCTTTATGTTATGCAGCCTGTGCAATTTAATTTCATGTCAAGTTAATGTTGCATGAAAGTTTTCACCATGCAAAGCCAGCCTTGAGATTACATTAGCGGCATGTTTCCTCCTAATGAGAACGTAGCGTCACGCTACATAGCATCTACCGTTTGCAACCTCTTGTTTGTTGTCAGTGCAGCGCGCACAGTAGACAATTTGTCATCCAGAGAGATCCGTGACAAAACGCACACGACGACGAAATCCCACTAGCTCACAGAAAATAACTCGAGTGTCTGTCATGCCAAACTGGAGGTGGAGTAACTTGCTGTGGTTGTTTCTGCACTCATTTTTTGGGGCTTAAAAAAGAAAGAAAAGAAAGTGTATTCATTGTCAATCACTTGGATTTGTACTATTTCCATATCCCTGTAGCCTCCCTCTCTTCCTGGGAGCGCACGAGTGGCCATTGCCGCAAGAGACAGTTGCCTTGAATATTTATTCTGAGGCTCCTTAAAATCTGTTGAGTGATGAGTAGTGGCCTTGGCCAATATACGCTACTCCATGGTTGTTGTTATTTGGTTGCTGGTCCATGAGACTTTTCTCACACTCTGCTTTTATCACAGTAAAATAACAGTTCAGAGAGAGAGAATGCTCTTTGTGTAAGTGAACTGATCTCTCCAGCAACTCACATTTTTTTTAGAAACACGGCAATATTATTGGCACCCTTAAACTCTCTATAAACCCATGCATACATTATTATATACATTACAGTGAGGATATTGTTATTTATATTGTCAGGTGTCGCTACACATATCATCACTATCCAAAGAAAAACAACAATCTCCAAAATGGTAACTTTACATTAGAGGACAAAAACTTTACTCTCAATGAAAATTTCAGATTTTTTGTCCAAGTACATTTGGTGTGTTTCCATTAATGCATTCATCCTGAAATTTCCATAAATTGTAAACCACAGAAAATAAAAATGAACCAATATAGAGATATGTGTTCTTTGGACAATGATAATATGTCTTTTAAAAATAGATGAGAACCACATTAGCATTGTGGCTGCATTCCATTGAGGATTTGGTCTGAAGCTGATGTGGTTGTGGTGTTTAGACTGAATGGCTGCAGAAGGAAACACACACAGCACGGCGTTTACAGCCAGCAGGGTGTGTGTGTTTGTGTGAGAGAGTGTTTGTGTGTGATTTGGTTATGTAAGACTAAACGTTACTCTACTGTGTAATCACAGACATCATCCCCTCACCATTCTTCATAAAACCAGCCTGAGGCTTACACACACACACACACACACTTATTTTCACTATTTTCCACCTTTCAGTCTTTTAGAATAACAGTGAAGACATCAAAACTCTGAATAAGCCCCCATTTGCCTTGAAGCATTACACAGTCAACGTATTCTCTCAAGCAGCTTCAAGCAGAGCATTTCAACTTCTATATCCATTCCACCTCCGTTTCACCGTTTCAGCAGCAGCAACTTGCAATCTCTGGTCCATTTGAGGTGTAACGTAAAATTTGAATCCGAAACTGGCAAACATTATTTTCCCATTTTCTTCTAGGTCTGATAGCTAATACATTTGGCTGATGTCTTGACAAATGACTTAACATATTAGAGGCGTTAGTATGGGTACATGATCCTCCAATTCTGTCAGCCACACATTATTATTGAGCTCAACTAAGAATCCTCACAATTTCAAGCCCCACACCTAACCATCCACACCAGTTCCAATGTTTAGTCTATTGGTGTCTTCAGGTTGGATTCAGATTAACTTTTGTGGGATTGTTATCCTGTACAACTTCAACTGTGAATCTGGGGTCATCAATTCACAACCAGTCAGTGTGGCTACAGGTTTACCTCCTAATCAAGCAGAAGGACATTCCAGTTGTTTAAGTAGAATGAAGTGTTTCTGCTTGATTGGACTGAAAACCTGCAGGCACACTTACACTTTGCGGATAAGATTGGTGACCCCTGCCACAAATAACAGTGAGGACAGTTTGGATGTGTCCAGAATGATAAACATAGCTGCACGATTAAAAAATGAAAAACACTATATAGCACTGAGGGTTATTTTTCAAGTTAATTTTCAAAAGTATGAATTCAATCTCAAGGTGGATAATTTCACAAAAATGAGTGTAAATAGATAATTTAAGTGTATTATCCATAATTTAAACATAATTTGTTCACATAATTCTAAAGGTATTAAATAAAACAGACAAAAAACAGGTATATAATGTGACATTCTATAAGTTAAAATATGATAAAATGTTGAAAAATGATGCCAGCCCTGTATATATATATATGTGTGTGTGTGTGTGTGTGTGTGTGTGTGTGTGTGTGTGTGTGTGTGTGTGTGTGTGTGTGTGAATTAATTTTCTGAGTAGCCTCAGTAAGATTAGCTGAGCATGAAATAGAGCGCCTGTGTGTGTGTGTGCGTGTGTGTGTGTGTGTGTGTGTGTGTGTGCGTGTGTGTGTGTGTGTGTATTGATTATGTGCAGAATTACATGCAGAGTCGAGCCCAGAGCAACTGAATCTCAAGGATTCCACAGACTCACATAACACGGTCACAGAAATAGAGTTTTAAGTATGTGTAGAATCGATCATGTGCATTTGTGAATTTAGACCTGTGAGGCATCTTTCACATAAGGTGATATATGATGGATGGTGGCGGTTGCTGCATACATATATTTGCATATCAATACTCGCATACTGAGATGATTATATAAGCCACATATGTATCATATAGTTTTTTAAAAGTATTCCTCCTTCGTAGTTAGGAATTTGAAGGCCTGACTAATTTAAACACTAAGCTGAGCGTTACTACTGCATCCTGATGTCTACATATTTTTTACTAAAGTGGCCATTAAAAAAAAAGGGTTTTGCACTTTGAAGTGCCTTAATCCCAAATATAAAATGCCACACTTTTATGATATTTAATGGAAGTGTGAAAGCTGTGAGGCATTAAGCATAAGCTGTATCAGGGAAGTTAAAGCTTTCATGACTATAGACAAACACTATACCGACCCTGTCCTAAGAATCTCCTAATTTGCAACTTTACAGGAGAGCCTAAGAGAGGCCAAAATCCATTTCAAGTTATTGTAAAGAGGTTTAATTCCAGGTGGTTTTGTAGCATTTCTATTGGTCCATTTATCATGAACTTTCTCAGGATATAAAGGAAAACTGTGATATTCAAATGAAAATCAAAATAAACAAAAACAAATATACATCTTTTACTTAAGACAACAATGATATTTTAAAATATTCCATTCTGCTTTTGTTGAATGTGCTAACACTGTTACGTAAAAGCATAATGTTCAGACGCCACACACATGCTTACTGTATGTACCAGCTGATTGTGTGATGTGAGCTGTCCGTGGTGCTGAACTCATACAGCAGTCTAGACAGCAGTATCACTGATGTACTGCTATAGTAGACACACTGCCCGGTTAATGTAACAGAAAACCAAAGAAGAAACTGTATCTACTGACAAACGAAATAATGAATAAAAGGTGTGGAGTGATATTATGAGTGCACTTTGGTTGTATGTGGTTGCTTATTGAAAGTGACTCAACTTTCAGATGAGACAGCGTTCGTTCATACTAAGCCATTCTGAAATTTGCTCCCACACCTCTTTTTCTCGCTCTCCTTGTCTCTCTGTCTTTAGGACTAAATTTTGTTGACATGACTATATTTATTTATTATTTCACCAAAGCATCTCTAAATCAATGCCTAAAGTATTAAAAAATAAAAGAATGTTTATTTAATTACACTTAACTTTGTTTGAAATAAGCAAAGGACACCAGTGGAACGCCAGCAGAAAATATCAAGTATAATGTAGAATACAGTAAACATCTGTGACACATAATGCAATACAATACAGTACAATGCAGCAGACAACTGTGTCAGTATACAACAGAATACAGTAGAGGTCTATGAAACAGCATGTATTGGAATACAGTAGACGTCTGTCACAGTATACAGCAGAATACTGTAGACGTCTATGTTACAGTATACAGCAGAATACTGTAGACGTCTATGTTACAGTATACAGCAGAATACAGTAGACGTCTGTCACAGTATACAGCAGAATACAGTAGACGTCTATGTTACAGTATACAGCAGAATACAGTAGAGTACTGTAGACGTCTATGTTACAGTATACAGCAGAATACAGTAGAGTACTGTAGACGTCTATGTTACAGTATACAGTAGAATACAGTAGAGTACTGTAGACGTCTATGTCACAGTATACAGCAGAATACAGTAGAGTACTGTAGACGTCTATGTTACAGTATACAGCAGAATACAGTAGAGTACTGTAGACGTCTATGTTACACTATACAGCAGAATACAGTAGAGTACTGTAGACGTCTATGTTACAGTATACAGCAGAATACAGTAGACGTCTATGTTACAGTATACAGCAGAATACAGTAGAGTACTGTAGACGTCTATGTTACAGTATACAGTAGAATACAGCAGAAACTGTAGACGTCTATGTTACAGTATACAGCAGAATACAGTAGAGTACTTTAGACGTCTATGTTACAGTATACAGTAGAATACAGTAGAGTACTGTAGACGTCTATGTTACAGTATACAGCAGAATACATTAGACGTCTATGTTACAGTATACAGCAGAATACAGTAGACGTCTATGTTACAGTATACAGCAGAATTCAGTAGAGTACTGTAGACGTCTATGTTACAGTATACAGCAGAATACTGTAGACGTCTATGTTACAGTATACAGCAGAATACAGTAGACGTCTATGTTACAGTATACAGCAGAATACAGTAGAGTACTGTAGACGTCTATGTTACAGTATACAGCAGAATACAGTAGACGTCTATGTTACAGTATACAGCAGAATACAGTAGAGTACTGTAGACGTCTATGTTACAGTATACAGCAGAATACAGTAGACGTCTATGTTACAGTATACAGCAGAATACAGTAGACGTCTGTTACAGTATACAGCAGAATACAGTAGAGTACTGTAGACGTCTATGTTACAGTATACAGCAGAATACAGTAGACGTCTGTTACAGTATACAGCAGAATACAGTAGAGTACTGTAGACATCTATGTTACAGTATACAGTAGAATACAGTAGAGTACTGTAGACGTCTATGTTACAGTATACAGCAGAATACTGTAGACGTCTATGTTACAGTATACAGCAGAATACAGTAGAGTACAGTAGACGTCTGTTACAGTATACAGCAGAATACAGTAGACGTCTATGTTACAGTATACAGCAGAATACAGTAGAGTACAGTAGACGTCTGTTACAGTATACAGCAGAATACAGTAGACGTCTATGTTACAGTATACAGCAGAATACAGTAGAGTACTGTAGACGTCTGTGTTACAGTATACAGCAGAATACAGTAGAGTACAGTAGACATCTATGTCACAGTATACAGTAGAATACAGTAGACGTCTATGTCACACTATACAGTGGAATACAGTAGAGTACTGTAGATGTCTGTCACACTATATAGTAGAATACAGTAGACGTCTATGTCACACTATATAGCAGAATACAGTAGACGTCTATGTCACACTATATAGTAGAATACTGTAGACGTCTATGTCACAGTATACAGCAGAATACATTAGATGTCTATTTCACACTATACAGTAGAATACAGTAGACGTCTATGTCACACTATACAGTAGAATACAGTAGACGTCTATGTCACAGTATACAGCAGAATACAGTAGACGTCTATGTCACAGTATACAGTAGAATACAGTAGAGTACTGTAGACGTCTATGTCACACTATATAGTAGAGTACTGTAGACGTCTATGTCACAGTATACAGCAGAATACAGTAGAGTACTGTAGACGTCTATGTCACAGTATACAGTAGAATACAGTAGATGTCTGTTACAGTATACAGCAGAATACAGTAGACGTCTATGTCACACTATACAGTAGAATACAGTAGAGTACTGTAGACGTCTATGTCACAGTATACAGTAGAATACATTAGATGTCTGTTACAGTATACAGCAGAATCCAGTAGACGTCTATGTCACACTATACAGTAGAATACAGTAGAGTACTGTAGACGTCTATGTCACAGTATACAGCAGAATACAGTAGAGTACTGTAGACGTCTATGTCACAGTATACAGTAGAATACAGTAGATGTCTGTTACAGTATACAGCAGAATACAGAAGACGTCTATGTCACACTATACAGTAGAATACAGTAGAGTACTGTAGACGTCTATGTCACAGTATACAGCAGAATACAGTAGAGTACTGTAGACGTCTATGTCACAGTATACAGCAGAATACAGTAGACGTCTATGTCACACTATACAGTAGAGTACTGTAGACGTCTATGTCACACTATACAGTAGAATACAGTAGAGTACTGTAGACGTCTATGTTACAGTATACAGCAGAATACAGTAGACGTCTATGTCACACTATACAGCAGAATACAGTAGAGTACAGTAGACGTCTATTGCTATGTCTGAAACAGAAGACAGTATCTAGATGTCTAGATGTCTTGCTGTCTGTGCTGTTTTTCTTAGAAGGCAGTGTTTTCCACTGTGTCAGTCCTTGAGTCTTCTGCACTTCTCCTAACTGATTCAGCGCTAACAGAGTTTTATGGGATCTGTAAGGTAGTGAATAAAGGAACTTCAGCAGGCATGATTTCATACAAATATTAGATTGGGACATGACTCACTGCCTTGCTGTGTCGGAAGGCTATATAAGTAGGCATTTATGATGTTTACAACTTTCCCTAGATAATACACTAGAAATCTGTGACACCAAATACAGAAAAATACAGCAGAAGTCTGTGTAACACTATACAGTAGAATACTGTAGAAGTCTATATCACTTCATACAGTGAAAGTAGAGGTCTTTGTCATAGTATAGTCACAGTATACAGTAGGTGTATTCAGTAGAATAGTTTTCACAGAATACAGTAGACGTCTGTGTCACAGTATACAGAAGATATTTGTAGAATATGGTAAACGTCTATGGGACAGAATACAGAAGAACTCAGTAGAAATGTGTGACATTTACAGTATACAGTAGAATCTATAGACATCTGTGACCTAGAATAAAGGACAGTACAGAAGAGTGCAGTAGAAGTGTGGGACACAAAATAAAGGAAAGTACAGAAAGGAGTGCAGCAGACATTTTAACACGAAAAATATTTACATTCACTTTGTGCACTTGTTAATCACATTAACCTTTTAATTATAGTGCAAAACAAACAACGAACATGTTTTAGATGATGCATTGTATTCAAGGTTAATACTATGTGATTTTAAGGTGAACAATTCCTGGAAGCATACAAGTACCGACATTTCGGCATCATGGAAATGCTGTGCTTTTTAGATAATTAAGCTTCTTGGAGTAGGACAAATGGGGTTGTTAATAGTACACAAGCCAATTATTTTCTTTTTTTGCAATTAAATAAAAAGGCTGGATGTAGCACATTTCAAGGATAGTTCAATTTCAGTTTGGACAATTAGGAAAATCCAAATTAAACCGAAAGAAAAAACCCTTCCAACTGAAGACAGTGCAAAGACAAGATAATTAGTGTATACTAATAAACTTTTTTAAGTATTATTGCCAAAAACTGTTTGAAAGGTGGAGTCATCAGACCACAGTGCACTGTGTAATTGTAGGCACAGTACTGAGGGAACTTGCCTGCCAGTGGTTATCAAGTCAGAAACATCAAAATGCAAACTAAACTAAACTAAACCTTGTTTAGAGCAGTTGTCTGTGTGCAATTAAATCATCCCCAGAAATGCAGATGTAAGTACATTTAAATGTGCCGTGTCTTCCTGTAACAACATCCAACTTACAGATTGTGGAATAACATTGTGTAATCGTTTTAAAAGTTAGGAGAGTAATTAATAACTTAGTTTAGCTTAATGTAGGCCATCTGCTTCATTATTTCATTGAGTAAGTGAATTGTAAATGATGATGGATATGATGGACTGTGCCAAAGCACCAGAATGCATTTCTAGTTAATTATGTCTTTGACTAGCCTATTAGTTTTGAGCAGAGTGCCAAACTGGCATGATGAATAAAAATAAAAAGCAAAATATAATGATCTGTATCTGATCTTTAATCAGCTCACAGATGAGTAACAAACTTACTTCTCTCTCTTACTTTTCTCTTCCCTCCAAATTCTAATATACCTTACTTTATGTGTCAGACTGATAGACTAATAGCCAGGCATGTTAGCTCTGACAGCATAGATGGTCTAATGAGTAAGACCTCACTTGTACTTCTCTTATGTATTTCTGTCATCTAATACTTCATACCTTTACCTTTTCTAACTGCATTTCAAAATAAAATAAAATAAAAACATCCAAACAGACTAGTTAGTTTAGTTTTAGTGATCTAGGGGCAACTTTCATGGCTTACTGGCCCCCCACAGTAATAACACATCATTAAATTTAGTGTTGTACTCCAAGTTTTCCTCGACTGGACTTTATTTTAAAGCACTACAGCCCCCAGAGCTAGAGAAACAACAATACAACAGTGATAATCCATCCAAAACATTGTTTCTTTCATTTAAAGTAGAGTAGAGTAACTAGGGGTGATTGTGATGTACTAAGGAAATCACTGCTGTAGTTAGATTTCACTGAAAAATACAAAGTTTGTTGTAATCCTCTGGCTCTTTTTAAGAAGCTAAAACTTTTTTGGCCCATCTTAAGTGAAGATGTAGCTACCTGAAGGTTGACTGTCAGGACTGTAGCTAGTGTCTCATTTAAGGTGGAATGGAAATTTGAATGAGTAGATGCCAACAGAAGCAGAAAATCAGCTTTATTGCTTTTTTCACAATGTTGCGTGAAAAACATTATGTTTTTTCAGTTTTTGTTCCTTGTTCCGCATATTAAAATTGTTTATTGCGAGCCAAATCCTAAAGAAACAGTAAGCTGCCTGCTTTTTTATCTTACTTGTCTCCATTAAAATGCCTATTACAGTTAAAAAAAATTGTTGGAGTCAAAGAATCCAGTGTTTTGGAATTGACTCCCCTGCCTGGCACAGCCAATGAGATATTTGAGTGACACTCAAGTCAGTTTAAAATTAGGTTTATTTTCGAATAAGCATATTCATTTTAAAGTTCAGTATTGACTGCTAAAATAAAAATAAAAAATAATAGTGGAGATTCCAGCGATGTCCATCCCACATTCCTATAAAGGCAATCCAACATGTGAACATTTAATTCTCTAGACGAGTGAGATTTGTGGATGATGCGTGCAGTTCTACTATAAACCATATGTACATTTAGTTTCATGAGTGCACACCTTTAAACCCCTAAATCCTCAATAAATGTATATTCTGTTAAAAAAAATACTTTAAGAAATACTTAAAACTTTACTCTAAGGCACATGCTTTTATACTTAAGTGGAACATGTAAGTTTTTTTTATCTAAAGTATTTGTTTTTCTAGGTTACTAGTGAGGAACTTGTTGACATAAGCAAATATTGGAGAGTTTTGCTCTGACACAGTGCTCATTAGGGGCAACAGAAACCATTTTACTCTGTTTTACACACACACACACACACATACACACACACACACACACACACACACACACACACACACACAAAGGTCCAGAATGCTTGGCTGTGGTTCACTGGGCATTTTAACAGTTCTGTTCTGCTGGTGCCTGTGAAAGAAAGGCTGTTTAAATTTGAAGAGTAGGTGGTTCTACTTTGCTCAAAACACAAAATCAGCAATGAGATCGTTTATTGTTGTTGTTTAGGCTGACCTGTGTTAAGTAACGAGAGTCAGGTAAGTGCACTCACACTGCATTTGACTGCTCCTGCTAGAATAATTATGCAAGACTCTTTGTGCTAAATAGGCAGCTGCTGCTTTCACTGTCAGCACAGTGCTTTATTTCAACTTAGCAACTGATTTTCAAAAACTGCCAGTCTGGCCTGTAAAGAATGTGTTCATTTAGCCCCTGCAGTGTGAGCTGGTTTAAAAAAGCTGGGGTTTACGATGGTATCAGAATCATACTGGCACTGGCAAATATTTTTCACATATCCACAAAGGACAGATGTTTAGACATTACTGATAATGTATTGTAAGAGGTGATGTTGGACTACTGTGCCAAAATATCAGCGTTTTATACATTTTACAGCGTTCCTCTCAAAAAAAGCTTATATTTCTGTGTAACTCTAATCCAAGTAGACATAGTCCCTGTTTTACATTTTAGAAATGTTGTATTGATTGTATTGTACAAACTGATGCTGCACAAAGAAACACAAGTATCTTCAGAATGCGAACTTCACAATAGAGGCCAAGAACCTTTCTAAGTTTCAGTGTTAAGTTGGAGTAAAGAGAGTTTCACTAGTAATACTAGACTATTTCTTTTGGTCCATTCATCATAACGTTTTTCACACAGGGACAGCAGCCTTGCTCGAATAATGCAGAAACCTGATACAAATGGAGGTAAATGTTTTTTTTGGATTGCTATGGATTGTTGGGTGTTGATAATGACCCACTATTCTCATACTGGTGCAACTCTAAATAAGAGTGAAAAGAATCGGCCTATTTGGCTGTGAAGAAAGCGAAATCAGCCATAAAGATCCAGGACTGGTGCGTTTCTAGTGAGCACGCCAACAACGTGTAGCTTGTTTTGTGTTTTCAAGCCTTGGAGAGCTGCATGAAACTCTCTCGCCCATACTCACACATACAGACTCGACACTCTCACAGTGTTTAGCGGAGTGGGTTGGTTATGTAATGGCCTCTCGTATGTTCTCTACACTCTGATGGTTCTTGGCCGAGCTCTGCTAACCAGACACACCCAGTGCAGAGACGCGGTGTGTGAGCAGAAGAGTGTCCTGGGGGTTTGTGTGAACGCGTTGGTGTGTTTTCGTTTGGTATGGGCGTGTGTGCAGTCTGAAGGTCTGGATGCTGATATAGATGTATGTGTGAAACGGGCATGTGAGCAGCTGTGTATGTGTTTGTATTGTATTATTGCCTTTGCTTTGCTGTGGGGGTCTCTGGAGAGTAGATGAAGGGACTGAGGGAGGGATGGAGGGATGGAGGGATGGTGTGTCTCTCGCGTTTCTCTCCAGCCCTGCAACCGAGGCTGTTCTCCCCACTTTTGTGCCGCGTGGGCGAGGGGCGGCACACGCAGCCCCCCGGGCAGGTAACAGCAGGATAGTATAACAGGTCACGGTGAACAGCAAACGGCCCACCCGCCTGCCTCAGAATGTGTGTATCCCCTTGTCCGTGTGCGCGTGCGTGTGTGTTACGGAGGCTCTCACCTGTACCTGTCATATATCCTTCCTCGTCCTCTGTGTTTGCACTATAACTGTCTGTTTGCTGCCCCCCGATGTCCTCCCAAAAACCCCGCTCCACATATACACACACACACGCGCACACATTCTCTCACGCACACTCTCACACACCCGCTGGTTGCTATGCCAACAGCCCACTTTCAAGGTGGGAGTGGGATGAGCCGAAGTGTTTCCGAGGAATTTGAGTTCATTCTGCCCCCTACTGGTGAATAAGCAGTCCCCTGGTTGGAGAAGTGAATAAGAACTGAGCAGGTTCATAATCATAAAGCTCCTGACTGGACGTGTAGTTAAATATATAATAAATATATAATTTGTTATTCCCTCCACAAACTATTTTCACATTAAATAAATTAAATCATAATTGACAGTTATTGAAAGCATGTGTTTTTGTGTTACATGCTAGAAAGCCATGGATAATGCAGAGAGATGATCATACAAATATAAAAATAAGTAGTATTGCACCAGTCTATATAGTCCATACAAGCAAAAGCTGAAACTAAGTAGCTCATTTTGAATGTATAATCACTTATATATATGAAATTGACGTATGTATATACACACCTTTTTAGTGTACAGCATAGTAGCTAAATAGTTAACTAATAGCTTAATAGCTAAATAGTATAGTGTCCATTCAAGTATTTTAGACTAGACTGCTGATTTACTTATGTAAGTATGAAGTCACAGTAAGAAAACCAGCATGTTTAATTCTAAGGGATAATGAGAGGTTGCAACACGTTCAAAATAAAATACAATGTAACTGTATCACATGAGCCTTTAAAAGACAAAGAAAAAACAATTCCTAGTGTAAACTATTTTGTAGACCTGTGTAGTAGGTTAATAGACAAATAATGTGATAATTATATGTCAAACACTATTATATCTATTATGGGAAAGAGAGTTGATAGAAAACTTAGAGGACCAGATTTATTTTATTAATAATTATTTCTATAAAAATATGCACACTTAATGTTTTAACAGATTTCTGCAGAGCATAATAAGGCTGCGGTAGAGCACGTTCCCCACTGTGCAGATGTTGCTGCGAATAATGAGAAAAGCCGCAGCAAAATCAAGCACTTTAGACGCCACAGTCACAACAAAAGGCCGCGAGGTCCTGGTGGAGCTCATTTTATTTCACTTTTGAACGCCCCATGTCATCGTTTACAGCTCATGAGATCTCACTTCCTTTTCACGTGACATTTCTTTTTTTCCTCTCTCTCTTTCTCTTCCTTTCACTGTCTCTGTCTGTCTCTCGCTCACTCATCGTTAGTGTTATTAGCTGCGCTGTTGCTTATTGAGAGTATATCATGTTTTGGGACATTATTATACATTCCCAGGCAAATAAGGAGCAGTATTGTTTATTCTTCTCCTTTTCATACGGACCTGCATCCTTCACTCTGAGCTGGGCCCTTAGTGAATTTCAAGGATTTGCTCTGTCGCCTCCTGATCAATAAGGAAGGAGGGAAAAACAGGTGTGAAGGAGTGGAAAGAAAGAGAGGTCTTGTTTTATTACTTTCTTTCTCTCATTCAATATGTTTTACTGCCTCACTCGTAAGATCAGCATTCATTCTCTCTCTCTCTCTCTCTCTCTCTCATATACAGTCATGCTCTCATCAGGTTTCAGTGTGTGTGGGCGCCACTAAAGTGATGTATTAAATCAATCAATTAACACATCAACTAACCAGTTAGCGACTAATAAGCCAATCTACTAATTTGAGCAACACTCAATTATACTAATTAACCAATTACCTAACATAAATTATGCATATTAACTATTCTTAATGAATATGAACTAATTTACCCCCGCCTTAACCCCCCCCCAACTCTGTCTGCCTGTCTTTTGTCTTTCTCTCTGTATGTGTGTGTGTATATGGAGGTCTGTTCTTCAGTTTGAATGTCTGTCTCCGTCTCTCTGTCTGCTTGTCTGGCTTCGCCTGCTTTACTTGTGTCTTTAAGACTTTCCGGGTCTGTCTGTGTGTCTTCTACACTACCGCTGTGCTGGTATTATTGGTTTAATGAGTGAATTTACTGTAGATCAATAAATGAAAATGGAAAAAGAAACACAACAAAATGATCCACCATCCACATTGGTGTCTATAATGTGTTGACAGACAGACAGTTTATGGGTTTTGGCTACGAAACCCATCACTACTGGACTTGTGTACCCAGCACCCCTGGGGATCAGAGCCGGCCTGATTCTGGACTTGGGCCCCTTCCCGCTCTTTAGACTGTTGGGGTCCACCTTGTGTGGTTCATCTTTTAAACGAACGAATTCTGACTAGCCGCAAATTAAGTTGCGAGTAATGAATTTCAAGCTGTAGATTTCTTATTTCTCTCTTCTTTCTTCCTCTCCCCACCATTCTAAAGACGCATGTCGTCCCCTGACCGCACTGCCCCACCCTCGTCTGTCCGTCCGTCCGTCTCTCTGTCCGTCCTTTGGCTTTGCCATGTTCGGTTTGTTCTCTGCGTCTCTGTTCTCTCCTTGTAGATGTCACTCTTGCTCTCTCTCTCTCTTTCTCTCTCTACCCCTCTCTCTCTCTCTCTTCATCTATCTCTATTGTAAAACAGTTGCTTCATCCTGGTCTTTCTTTTCTTTGTCGAACTAATCTAGAATGTATTCTGTTTCTCTCTCCTTCCTCTTTTTTCCAGCACATGCACTCTCTTTTGCTAAGCTCTCTGTATGCTGTGGTTTTGTTTACTGTTTTCCGTTCTTTTCTCTTTCTTTCTTTCTTTCGTTTTTATCTGACTGACCAGATTAAGCGTTTCTTGTGTTTCCAGGCTTCTCTTGCTCTTTCTCTTTCTCCCTCTCTCTCTCTCTCTCTCTCCTCTCTTGCAGCTCTGCTCCTCTGATAACTCAGCGCTGGTGTAGTCGATGTCTCTCTCTCTCTCTCTCTCTCTCTCTCTCTCTCTCTCTCTCTCTCTCATGGTTTTGTTTGACTCTGTAGCCTCAGTCTGTAGTCAAGCTAATAATATGCTGCCTCTCTTCTCTGACAACAGAGAACCCTTTTTTTTCTTTCTCCCTCTCTCTCTTTTTCCTGCTCACTCTCTCTCTCCTGTGGTTTCTGTCTGAGCTGTCCACTCGTTGTCTTTCTGTCTTTGTCTGTACCTCCATTGCGTGTCTTTTTTTCTGTGATGGATGCATCTCTCTTCCTCTCTCGCTTTCTCTCTCTCTGTGTCACTTTATCAGTGTTTAACAGTTCATTACCGTTGTCTCTTACTGCGTCTTGACCAGTCAGTCCACTCCCTGCATCACATTCATAATGTACGACACAAACTCTCTCTCTCTCTCTCTCTCTCTCTCTCTCTCTCTCTCTCTCTCTCTTTATCTGACACTTGCATTTGCTCTCTTTTCACTCTTACGTTGGTTAGTTCTTTGCAGGGTTTGGCTCTGTTCACTAGTCCTGTAAGTCCCGCCGCCCTGTCAGAAACAGACCACTCCTCATTCGAGCACTGCTAGCAGATTTATACCTGCTGAACTGTAAGAGGTCTCACTGTTTGACAGCTCTTGTTCCTTCGTAGTTTGCTGTCTGCTCATGTATATGTAACGTTCGTCAGCTTTTTTTGTGTCTCTCAAGCTCAACCAAACAAAAACAAAACATATGCTGTATAATCTGTGTGCATATTTGATTGGGTGTCTAGATGGTTCCCGAAATACCTGTTTTGTGCTAAAATGCTTTGGCTTGTTCTATTGTTTTTTTGAATTTGATCATGCTTTGTCCTTAAACGGTTTGTGTGTGAGTGTAAGAAAGTAACTGAGATGTATTTTGAACTATTTTGAGTTGCAGTTTTGCTGTTGTGTTTCTCTCTATTTCAAAGTTCTGGATTAGTCTCTCGCTCATTTGCTGGATTATGATTATTTCTATTGTTGCATCTATTTTTTGTTTTACGCAGCTTAATCTTGTTGAGAGTTCAGGTTTCCATCACATGCTTACTGTGTGAAATGTGTGTGCAGCTCAGAGAAAGAAGTTTATGCTTGCTCCGGTCAGAATCTAGAGAATCTGGACTTTCCATATCGGGTTTGATTGATGGGACAGAGCGCCTCGGGCCGGTGAAGGGTAAACGGAACCACTCGCACTGAAAGACGATCCTCCTCGTACGGAGAGTCACTCTGTCTCTCTGTCTGTCTGTCTGTCTGCAGTAAAAATATGGGGAATAAGCCAGCCAACAGTCCTAAGGGTCAGCCTCCAGATGCTGACGGACACTCCTCCGTCTCCGACCTCGCTAACTCGCTCACTGGAGACATGGTGATGGTAAGAGTGTGTGTTTCCTAACCTCGCTCTCAGCTTCTCATGCTGAGTCGTATCTGTTAGGACCCACGTTTCTTCACTTAAAGCCAGAGTCTCTTATCTATCTAGTTCTGTACTTCCAAGGAGACTCAAGGGAGATGAGTGTGCATCTGCCTGTGAGGTTTCGTTTGTCTGCTTTAATCACTCTATCAGAGCCTGACATCACCAAATTCCTTTTTTCAAAACATGTTGGAAATGAATCTACTTCAGTTTGAAGTGCATTGCACAGTGTTCGCCTCTGGCCTAATTGCTTTTTACACTTCTGTGTTTATGCCGAGGAGCTTGTTCGTGATGTGTTTTTCTTCCTCTCTGTTTAGTTGTCTCCTGGTTCGGATGAAGACCACGAAGGTCCGGTCAGTGAGAAGTTAGGCAGGATTCAGTTCAGCGTGGGCTACAGTTTCCAGGATTCTACTCTTACTGTCAAAATCATGAAAGGCCAGGACCTGCCTGCTAAAGACTTCTCCGGGACCTCTGACCCCTTCGTAAAAATATACCTGCTGCCTGACAAAAAGCACAAACTGGAGACCAAAGTGAAGCGAAAGAACCTTAATCCTCACTGGAATGAGACATTCCTGTTCGAAGGTTTGTCTGTTCCTAATTTTAGCTCTGCAGTCACAGTCAGGCGTTGCACTGTTCTTAGAAATACACAGTGGGTTGGCTTTGGCCTTGGTCCAGAACTCTTTCATGATGGAGGGCTATGTTTTTTATGAGTCACACAAACTTAACTATGACAACTTAACTGTGAAAACTAACAAGGAGCACACTACTTCTCTTTTTATACGCCAGAAATCAGATTTACAAAATGTGGAAGTGCTAAGATCGTTTTAGGACCTTCTGGAACATCATTTTAAATCCAATTAACACAGTTTTTTTTTCAGCATACGTTTTAGCTAGCTTCAAGGCTATACCTGAAAACCAGTGTTTCGAAATTCCAGAATTTGTTAAAAAGTTCCCATACCCACAATTGTGCATCACTGTTTGAATATGGCTACCCTTAAAAAAAATCTTAGATAAACATATGCTGCCACAGTAATGGATGTTATATTATGTTATATATATGTACAGATCCATTCTAGAAAATTAGAATACCATGGAAAAGTTGATTAATTTCTATACTTCCATTCAAAAAGTTAAACTTTTATAGTTTATAGATTTAGGGCCCACAATTTAAACGATTTCAAGTATTTGTTTGTTTATTTTTACATAATTTGGGCTTCCATCTCATAAAACCCATGAAAACAGGAATAAAAAAATAGAATACTGTGGAGAAATCAGCCCAAATGTTGCAGGGCATGAATTTTTTTTAACTCAGTGTGACACACTTATCATCTACTAAACTCAAAGCGCCTGGTTCAATTGTCTCAGTTCGGTTCAATATGGGTAAGACTGCAGACATAACAACTGGCCAGAAGACCATCATTGATACCCTTCAAAGGATGGGTAAGCCACAAAAGTTTATAGCTATGGAGGCTGGCTGAGTGCTGTGTCCAGATGCAGCAGCAAAAGAGATAACCATGGATTCAGTGGATTATCAAAAAAAGAAAATTCAAGAATCTGGCAGAGATCCAGAAAGAGTGGAATGAGGCAGCTTCAAAAACCACCACATTCAGACGCATCCGGGAGATGGGCTACAACTGTCGGGTTCCTCGGGTCAAGCCACTTCTGAACCTGAGCCAACGTAGGAAGCGTCTTAACTGGGCCAAGCAGAAGAAGGGCTGGACCGTTGGCCAGTGGTCCAAGGTCCACTTTTACGATGAAAGCAGTGTGCCTTGTTACGAAGTGTGCAGTGTTACGAAGTGTGTTTATTCGGGAATCAAGCTCCAAGGGTTTGGAGGAAGACGGGTGCGGAACAGAACCCAAACTTCTTGAGGTCCAGTGTGAAATGTCTGGTGCAGGTGTTGGTAAACTTTTTTAAATCTAAGGTCACCGCAACAGTCTACGAGAATGTAGGTCATACAATCGCAACTATCAATCATTCAAACCGGCTCCTGTTTGCCTTGACCTTCTAGTCCAGTAGTACCTCAATCTTGAAAATGTACTGATGTTTCTCCATGAAACTGCTCATCAGGCCCTCCAACTTGGAAATCACAGCTCAGTGAAAGTGTAAAGGTAATGAAAGCAGTTGCAAAACACAGGATAAAATAGCTGGGAAATAGTAGAAGATCAGTCTGAGTCGGAACCACAGTGACGAGGAATCTGTATGGAGATGTAGATTTCATCTTCCAGCAGGACCTGGCCCCTGCCCCTGCCGCCACAAGCACTAAAGCCTGGTTTGAAGCCCATGCCATCACAGTGTTTGAGTGGCCAGCCAACTCGCCAGACCTAAACCCCATTGAGAATCTACGGGGTATTCTCAAGAGGAAAATGAGGGCCACCAGACCCAACAACAAAGAAGAGCTGACAGCAAGCATCAAGGAAATCTGTGCTTCCGTAACTCGCAGGCAATGCCACAGGCTGATTGCCTCAATGCCACGTCGCATTGAGGCAGTGATTAAAGCAAAGGGATTCCCAACCAAGTATTTAAGATTGACGTATCGTTTTGAAAGTACCATATTTTGACTGATGTGATCCTAAGTGGTTTGGACTGATTTCTCCACAGTATTCTAATTTTTGAAATTCCTGTTTTCTGAGCTGGAGGTCCAAATGATGTAAAAATAAACCCTGAATCTCTAATCTATGAAAGTTGAACTTTTTGAATGGAATTATGGAAATTAATCAACTTTTCCATGATATTCTGAATTTCTGGGTCTGTATATATATATATATATATATATATATATATATATATATATATATATATATATATATACTGACTATTTGGTTGGCCAAAGTAGACCATTAGATGTGGTAGGTAACGGCAGATGTGCAGATGTTCTGTTTACATTTCTGTTTACATCTCTGTAGGGTTCCCATATGAGAAGGTGCGAGAGCGTACATTGTACCTTCAGGTGCTCGATTATGACCGCTTCAGCAGAAATGACCCCATAGGAGAGGTGTCCATTCCACTAAACAAAGTGGAGCTGGGTCACAACCAGACCTTCTGGAAGGAGCTGAAACCTTGCAGTGACGGCAGCGTGAGTGGCTTAACTCGTACAGATTGTAGTGCTGATGGGACTGATTATGTTTAGATAATTGCTGTATTTCAGTTCTTTGTGTGAGAGAGATGTAGAGATTTTAAATGAACTAAGTTCAGCTTTAAATGAACTACTTTTCCAAAAATTAAACTACTGTGTAAATGATTAGAAACAATGGATGTTCTGCTGCCTGTTGTGTTGCTCTGTCTGTTTCTGTTGATGTAGAATGATGATTTAGACCATAACATTCAATACCATAACATATTTCTGAGAAACACACAGTATCAACACCTAGCTGAGTGTTTACACTTAATCATAGATGGGAGGGCACGGTGACATAATGAAAACGCAGATGTTTCAGAGGTAGCCAAAAGTCATAGCATCACAAAAGACATTTTTAAATAACACATTGAAATACAATTTAATATGACCAGCGCACAACTAACTAGTAAAGAGAGTATATTTTAACTTCAGGATAACCTTCATTTCTGTTTTGTTTTGTTTTTAACAGGACTGAAAACTGTTATAGACAGTTTAACTAAGCGATGTACCTTGTTACCAGAGGTTGTGCTGAATGTGCTGAAGTGGTTAAGGCTTAGTGCATATGAAAAACTGACACAAACATTGAAAGAGACCTCTAAAGGCTGAAGAGCCTCTTTGTTCGTTATCCATATCACTTTTCTTCAATAACTGGTTCCAGACCAGCAGATAATGTATTAACACCACAGAGAAGCTTTAAACAAAGAAAATAAACATGCACTTCAGTAGGCTACAAGTAGACTTCTAGTTACTGTGTTATGTTGACATGTAGGCTACAGTTGTCGTGGCCTGTTCTTGGTATTTGCCTGTTAGACTGGGCTATTTGAAATGTCTTTTTGTATTAAATCTAAGTAATCAGAAGTTAAATAAGTAAAGTAATTTAGACCCCTGTTGATGTTTGTTTGGGAAGGTGAACTTTTTAATAATACTATTAATGAAGCTTCCTCTTTGTTTTAATAAAGCTGAAGATGAATAACTGAATAAGCACCCTAGTCTTATTATACATGCATGTGTAATATTGGGAGTCGCTATTGAGGATCTTTTATTTCTGCATTGAGCTTAGTAGTACACCTAGTGTGGATATGAACTTAAATTAAAGTACAAACTCTCTGTTACATTTTATCAGTTCTTATGAATAGAAGCTTCAGATCTCTGGTGTTTATGTGAGACTGATTATTAATGAGAGGATATGTGTTTGTGTTTATGTTTGTGCTTGCAGGGGAGTCGAGGAGACCTGCTTCTTTCTCTCTGTTACAATCCCACTGCTAACACCATCACAGTCAATATTATTAAAGGACGCAACCTAAAAGCCATGGACATCGGGGGGACCTCAGGTATGTATGCATATGTAGAGAAGCAACAGACACACATACACGTTCATGTCTTTCTGTCCCTTTAAAAGCATGTTTCTGTTGCAGCTGACCCTTAACCTCATTGACCCTATTTTGAATGTTTTCAGTTAAGCGACAAACAAAATAATTATTTTGTTATATTGACTTTGTCTTGACAGATTGTAGATCAGTTTCTGCTAAAGCTACAGTATGTTGAGTTTTGGGAATTTGGAGAATTCTATACATTGTGTGGAACAGTGTTTTCCTTTCCTGAGCAGATCAGTCTGATGCTTACAAACATGTAGAAAACAAATTTAAAGAAAACTTAAAACTTGTTGAGGGTCGTGTCCCCTGGTGCATTATCTTCTATTGTCATCACATCTTTCTCAGCATATCTTCATCTTGCATTTGAGACCTAAACGTTGAACCAGTGCTTCTTTTTGAATCGGTGCAGGAGACGGTAATAAAAAGAACCCAGCAAAATCTGATCACTTACTTTTTGCCTTGTCTTAGTGTAATGCTGTGTTCTGTTTCAATGTCTACCTCAGATATTTTAAAGTTTTGACCTCAGATATTTCAAAGCTCATCTGAAGACTTAGTCACACTGGTCTCTCAGCAATGGTAGCAAACATGGTTCTGACTCCATCTCAGACTGATCTTCTACTATTCCCCAGCTATTTTATCCTGTGTTTTGCAACTGCTTTCATAACCTTTACACTTTCACTGAGCTGTGATTTCAAAGTTGGAGGGCCTGATGAACAGTTTCATGGAGAAACATCAGTACATTTTCAAGAGAATAGATTCAAGTACCGCTGGGCTAGAAGGTCAAGGCAAACAGGAGCCGGTTTGAGTGATTGATAGCTGCGTTTGTATGACCTGCTTTCATATCTGTGACTGACTGCAGATCCCTACGTGAAGGTGTGGCTCATGCACAAAGACAAGCGCGTGGAGAAGAAAAAGACAGTGACCATTAAACGCTGTCTGAACCCTGTCTTTAACGAGTCCTTCCCCTTTGATGTCCCCGCACACGTGCTCCGAGAGACCACCATCATCATCACCGTTATGGACAAGGACCGACTGAGCCGTAACGATGTCATTGGCAAGGTGAAGACACGCACACACACACACACACAAACACACACACACACAGACAGACAACAAATATGTTCACCTATCAAAAGTATAACTCTGTTACTAACTTCATTATTGCCATGGTAACATACTGATATTGTGTTATGTAGTGAAGAGCAGTGAATAAGATAATCAGTACATACCGTGTTCTATCTAGAATTATGTTGGCATACCATTGTACTATTATATAGCACAATATAGTATAATATGGTGTAGGATATTATTAGTGTAGTATAAGTATAGTATAGTATCATGTAGTGTAGTATACTATAACGTTAGCATAGTATAAATACCGTGTAGTATAATATAATATAGTATGTCTACATATGACTTTAGTAGCTAAGAAAATCAGAGCTCGCTTATCAATGATTTTTTTTCTTTCAAGCATGTTCTGCGCTCTGATTTAATCTGTAAGTCTAGTTTACATTAATTTACACCAGCAGCGAACCGTGACCCGTCGGCCCTCTCCCCCAACCCCCCCAACCACCGTCTGAAAAATAATTTCTGTTTCCTCTACTAGTAAACTGCAAGTCAAGAAACAAAAAATGAGGCGACAGAAATGCAACAAACAAAAACATCTGTACAACATAGACAACTTCTTAAGCAAAATAAGGTTCCTCCTTATAAATAACCCAACATCCCAGCTCCGTTTGCGCTTCAGAGGAATAGACTACGTGCCCGAGGGTATGGCGTCACATCAATGTCAAAACTCGTGAGGTGAAAGATATAAAGCTGCACGTTTCAACTTTTCAACTTTTTTTAGAGGGGGTGGTTTTGACAGTTTGGGGGGAACCTGGGCCAAACGCTATCGGCTGATGGCACCTGCAACGGTGTCCTCCTCTGTAGCGGTAGTGCTAGCTTCGGCTTCCATCTTGACTTAGCAAACTAGCTAGCGGTGTTAGCCTAACGCGATTCTCTAGCTAGCATCGCCATAGCAAACAGAAATGATCATACAGTTAAGCCCACCCACTTAGAGGGAAGATATGATTGGTCAGTTTTATTGTCATTTGAAATTGATATGGCGCTGAACTATAACTGCCTGGCCCCCTGTACATGAACAGCGGGACCACCAATCACCAACATTCTGCGGAGGCAGCACAGTCCTTATAGGCTCACAGGCTTCCACTTAACCCCTCACGCTCCAACACAGATTGAATAGACATGTTTGAATAATTTATTAGCCTATATTTTTGTAATTGTTTAGATGTTGATTGTCAAACTAAGTAAATCAAGTAAGTAAATCAAATTAAATAAAATTTTATATATATTAGGTTAATATTCAGTCATATATTCTTATCACACTCACAATAAACTCCCCATGATGTCCAGTGGAAAGCATGTTAGAGAAGAAACGGATTTGTTAAATAGTAGCAGCGCAAGTTAGCATTTTCATTAAGGCAGTGCAAACAGCACATTAATTATGTTTTATAAATCATAGTACAGATGTTGTGTGTGGAGACACTATGTGGACAAAAAGATGTGGACCCCACTCCTAATTATAGAGTTCAGGTGTTTCAGCCACACCCTTTACTAACAGGTGTATTCAATCAAGCACATAGCCATGCGCTCTCCATAGACAAGCACAGTGGAAAGCAGATTTCTCTGGAGTGATTATTCACGCTTCACTATCTGGCAGTTTGATGGATGAATCTGGGTTTAGGCTAGGACTGTTTTCCAGGGTTTAGTGCCGGCCCCTTAGCTCCAGTGAAGGCTAATGTTAAAGCTACAGCATAAATTGAGATGGTAGACACGTAAATGCTTCAAAAAGTTTGCAGCAGCAGTTTGGGGAAGGCTCTTCCTGTTCCAGCATAACTGTGTCCCTGTGCATAACGCAAGCTGCATAAAGACCTATTGAACAGCTTTGGGATTGATTGGAATGTTGACGCAGGCCAGGCCTTGTTGTCCAATATCAGTTCCTGACCACACATACACTCTTTTGACTAAATAGATACAAATGAACATTCCAACATCAGGTAGAAAGTTTTCCCAGATAAGTGGAGCTATAGCTGCAAAAGTTGGGCCCACTAAAAATGAATGTCCACAGTTTTGGAATTGAATGTCCAACAGGCTCATATAGGTGTGATGGCAGAGTGTCCACATCCTTCTGGCCACATACTGTATCTGCTATGAAGCAGATTGTTATAAGTGTGTGTGTGTGTGTGTGTGTGTGTGTGTGTTTGTTCTTGTGTTAGATCTATCTGTCATGGAAGAGTGGCCCGGCGGAGGTGAAGCACTGGAAGGACATGTTGAGCCGGCCGCGCACCAACGTGGCGCAGTGGCACGCCCTGAAAGCCTGATCACCCTCACTTTATCCCCTCCTCCACCCCTTTATCCTTTAACCTTTGACCCTCGAGCCCCAGCCCCACCCTTATGCACAAGACTGACTCGCTGCCAGACTGCAAAACACGGGTACTTTTAGCCATCCACTCTCGTAACCTTTAACTTTCAACTTCGAGCTTCTTTCTTTTTATCACCTCTTGTCCTTTCCCTTCTTTCTTTCTCTCTACCTTCTCTACCTTCTCTCGCTCCCTCTGTCTTACTTTTCTGCTCCTCCTCTCACGTCTAACCCTTTTCCGATCTCTGCTGTAATTTTGGTAACATGTTTTGTTAAGGTCTGCATATTAAGTGATCTTCAGTTACGTTCTCCAAGTAACTCACCTTTTATAACTCTAAGCAAATAAGAAGTCTTGACTTGTCAGTGTATCTATAGATACACATGAACAACGACTAAAGTTAAATGAAGCCATTTATAAAAAAAGCTGTATGCAAACTTTAATGTAATGTGTTACCAATGATTTTCTTTTCTTCTAGTACCTTTCTTTCACCCTCACTGAGCCCAGCTGTCTGTTTATCTGTATATCTGTATATACTCATTCTCTATAGGTCACATGTCGCTTCTCCGTCTACACCTCCCTGGTTTGTCTCTCCGTCTCTTGTTTACTGTCTTCTTATCTTCCTCTCTCATGTTTTCTATCCTCCACTCTCCTTCTCGTTCCTGTTTTTGTGGGTCAGTCTTCACTCTCTTATTAGCTCCAGACGAGAGCCCTCAGAAGCTCAAGGGAGCTCATTTATCAGCCATCTTCTGGACTTTTTCAGAATTGCGCACAACAGGAATTCTGGGAATTGTATTTTTTTCAGCCTTCAGACATCCCTGGTGAATCTGAGGCCTACAGGCCCTCATTTAAAATATAAAGGGGGGGATGTCAGGCCCTCAGATATTCCGTTGTTGCCAGTCCTTTTTGCTTTTTTTCCACCATCTTTCTCCATTTTTACATGCATTGCATCTTAGCTCCTCTTGTTCTTTCCTCCATCTCTGCTGCATCGTTCCATTATCTCTTCTCTTCCTTCTTCCTCTCTTTCTCCCTCTTTCTCTCTCTCTCTCTTTGTCTCTGTGTCTAAAAAATAACTTGTCCTTCTGTGTGATTTGCCCTCCTTCTTCTCTCCCTCTCTCTTGATCTTTTTTCTCTGTGCTTTCTCTATCCTTGGCACAATAGTAGAAAATTTCCCTTCTTTTCCCGGGACACTTTGTCGTCTGTGTGCTGTGGGTGATGTGATGTAGCTCCAACAGAAATATTATTTATCTTACTGAACTCTAAATCCAGTCGGGATGAAGGAAAATCCACAATTCCTGAGACTGTGTGTTCCTCTGGAACGTTCGAAAAAGGAGAGGTAAAAAAAAAAAACACACAAAAAAGTTTGATGTCAGTTTTTTTTTCAGAAAAATAGACTTTTGAAGAAACCAATCAAAACGTTCTTCCAAACTTGCAGTGAAAATAGAAGCAAAAAGCGAGTTTGTTGAGCCGCGCTGTGTGCCCTGTCGGGGCTTCTGTAGTGTACGCTGCTCTGTGCTCGTGGTTTCCTTTCTCTCTTTCTTTCTCTTGCTGACGGGGACACATCTCTGCAGGAATCCTTGAGATAAACAGTTCCCCCCAAAACTGCCTTTACCTGAGCGTGTGTAAGCGTGTACGTGTGTTTGTGCGCATGTGTGTAATCACTGAAGTGATAAAGCAGTCAAAGTGCACAGTTACCCTCTTCTCTCTCTCTCTCTCTCTCTCTCTCTCTCGTTCTCTCTCTCTCTCTCTCACTCCGTATGACTTGTGGGGAATTGTGGTTGATCTGCACTTTTAAACAATGTAATAATGAATATAATAAGAATTGTTATGACAATAATATGTTTTGTATTTTAAGGGAGGGGTAGCTCAAGGCGGGTGCAGCAATACACGGAGGCTGGGCTGGACAGGACAGCACTGATGAATAAGAAATGACTCTCTCCTTCTCTCCTTCTATCCCTGTCTACTTGCAGTCACATGCCAAAGTTTGGCCACCCCTGGTTATATAGTAACATGGTTGGTGAGTGAGAAGAAATGAACTCTTATTCAACAAAGAACACACATAAGCCTTTTCTCAGCTTGACTCAGCTAGACAGCCCTGGTACTATTTTTTTATCACCTAGGTACCAAGTGAGCTGAGTCAATATCAAAGAGTGACGATGAAACGCTGCAGACTACTGAGTGGTTGGAGACAATTGTCACTATAGCCTCTTCTCCACTCTATACACATATGCTTATACTGGAATAATCTCATCTTCTGAACTTCGATGTAGTATTTCCTGAACTGTCATCAGTCAATTCTGCAATTTGTCTCCTTCTCATCAGGGTGGTTTCATGCAGCCTCACAACAACAACCAGCTTCAGTGGAAAACAAAGAAGCTGAGACCAAAAGAAAGCAGAGTCGAGTCAAGTTCTATCTCGTGGTGGAAAATCGCCTTTACTTTCACTTAGAAGATCAGCAAAGCATGACCAGGGGTGTTCAAACAGAAGCATATGCTGTTGTCTAGCCATTGTGGTCTAACTCCTCATTCTATAATAGTAGGTATAGGTGTGATTAGGTGATTCAGTAGTAGTAGTACAGTAGAAATGTGGTACCACCTTACTAGTTGGGCAAGTGGATTGGGTCCCTTTGACTTGTCTGGTCAGGGCAGGAGTCCATCGAGTCCAGTCATTTGATAGCAACTAAAGCCAAGTAAAGCTAGCCAAAGAAGAAGAAGAAGAAGAGAGACAGACACTGGCTTTCTTACGCAAGACATTTCCAATTAATCTCTACAAACTAATACCACTTTTGGATGAGTGGCGGTGACTGAATCTCAATTATCCATGCAGGCTGCTCCCGGTCTCCCAGGCCACATTGGTGCTGTATGTGTGTGTGCGCCGGTGCTAAGATGATGTTGTGGAGAGAGCTGTTGCTATGAGGTCACCTGAGGCGCAGTGGGGGTAAGAGAGAAGTGGAAACAGAAGTCTCTCTCCTCTCTTTCAGGCCCAGGCCTCAAGATAAACCTGTTTTCCGTAGGGTATGTAAAGAGCGTGGGCCTTTTGCCCCTTAGAAACTGCCAACGCTTAATTGAAGCTGCAGGTCAAGTGCAATAATGAAATCCCTCCTTGACTTGCCAGCCCTTTGTCCACAGTGGACACATTTTAGATAAACTATTCAGTGATGCGTTCTATTCATTCTGCAAGGCTGTATCGCTGCTTTGTCTGTGTGTGTGTGTGTGTGTGTGTGTGTGCGATTAGAATACCAAACTACATTTGCTTGTCCTAGTCGGCAGCATGGAGCCTGTCTGGCCGTGTCCCCTGATATGTTACGTCAGCTGTGCTGTGTTGGTTTCAGACTAGAGGAAGGAGGTGATAGAAGAGCTGTGCGTGACCTACATGCCGGGGTGAGAAAGTGCTGGGCCAAGAGCGAAATGATAATTACACCGAGACCAGACTGAGTGCACTTTACATGGATGAGGACGCAAAGTCAGAAAGTCAGACGCTGTCTCTGGTATGAGCTGATATCAGTGGAACAACAACAAGATTGCTTATCTGTGCTGTAAACTGCATCAGGGATGTGACTATAGAACGGAGGGCTCTAAGAGCTGTAGAAAAAGTGCACGCAAGGTCACAGGATGGCAGCGCGTCTCAGTGTGCCTGACCTTTGCCTGCGCTGTCTCTAGACAGCAGTCCTCTAGCATGGCTGCAAGACCCTGAATTGACTCTGTCTTAATAACCGCAGTGACTTTCAGTAAATCTTTAGAGCGGTTGTCCACATTATTTACTGAACTCCTTCAGTCTTGTCAGGAAGCACCAAGCCATGAAACAAGAGCCAATCTGGTTTACTTTGGAAGTTCTTTTAGAAGCATGGCAGACCAAAGCTAGTCCTGAAACTGAGGCAAGAGAGAGGAATAGACTGCCAAATAAAATCAACTCTGTTCCTACTCTAGGGAGCTTTAAGTAAGAGAGAGCAGAAAACCGGCTACTGAGTAACGATCAATAAGAATGAAGTGCTTCTTTTGATCGGGGTTGAAGTTCTGTATGTACTGTACGTACAGTAGCGAAGAATAATGCATTGGTTCGGTTATTTGAGCCATAGAGCACTTGAGAGATATTACTTTTAATATTCATTTAAATTGAATTAAATTGAATTATGTTACAATAAATTAAATAACAAAAAAATAAGTTACATAATAAGTTACATGGATCCACATTTGATTTGCATTCTGTATCAACTGGTTTAATCTGTGCTTCAGGTGTTTCTTTTGCTAATAAATGGTGACAAATGCAATACAGAAATACAAACAACTGTATGCACGAGACCGTCTTATCAAATTTGAATCATTATATAAGACCCCCATTTTATTTACAAACACAATACAGTGTAATACTGATTGAAATTGATACTGATTGCTCATTAAACTAAGTTTCCCTGCTTGTTCCAATTAGCTGTCAGAACGAAAGTAATTCTTATTGTGCAGGTTTGGAATGTGCCATCAACACAGCCCATGCAGTAGTAGTAGTAGTAGTATCACAAAAACTGACTGAGGGAGAGGAGAGAACTTTAAGAACCTGAGCTGCTGTTCTGTGCTGCTTTTGTCTGTAGCAGAAGTCCAGACCTCTTCATAACTGTGATAGGACTGATAGGGACTGATAGGGCTGAGGGACAGGGAGGAAATGGTGCGGTGGTGGGTGGGGATTGTAAAACCTTCATCTCAGAAACAGAAGGTGGGGCTGTGAATTTTTAGGGTGTTAGACTGGAAGAAGTGGGGTTTCAGGCATATTTTAGTCCCAAAACCTTAGTTATTGCAAAACTCCATAAAATGAGAACTTATATATGCTTACCACAGTCATGTTGGGAAGTCTGGCCTTTCAACTACAAGTAGAAGCCACACAGAATACCCACCCAAGAGGAGTTATCTCTCCTCCCTCATTCATTTGAAGGCACAGTATGAATTATTTGTTCCAGACAGCTAATTGAAATAAGCAGGCCAGATTTGGTTTAAAGAGCAAATGAAACATTTTCAGTCAGTGCTGCGTTGTAATTGAAGAGGGGATCTTTTATTATCATTTGAATTTGATGACACAGTATTGTGCATACAGTCCTTTCCATTTTTACTAGTCAATATGGATATTATATATATATATATATATATATATATATATATATATATATATATATATATATATATATATATATATATAATCAGATAACTGTCTGTGGGTGTGGGGCAACCTTGTTTATCAGTGTTTGTAACTATGTTGAGACCATTAGGCAGGTAGTTAGTGCAGCTCTTTCAGGCTGCTGTCCTATCACTCAATTTTCTCCAGTAAGAAAGCTAAGCTCCAATCAATTCTCCATTATTCCCATTCTCTCTTAATGGTACTACATGTCTACGAAGCGCTTCTCCTCAAGTGCTTGCTATTGTTGTTCAATATATCCCCTTCCCTCCCCTCGCCGCTTTAGTTCGGGAGCAATTAGTGAATTAATAAATGCCACAATTCTTGGAGGCACTGAGTCTCTTTCCATACTGGTGCGATTAAAAAGAATTGAGAGCAAAGATCATTTCAGTGCTGTGTTCTCTGTGTATAGAGGGTAATGATGGAATAGGAGCTCTCATCTTCATTTCAGTCCATTATACAGAGATAAGACAGCTGCCTAAACAGCTACACACTGCCCTGGTCTGAGTGTGTGTTTTTGAGTTCTAGCTGGTTAAACACTGCCTCGGTGCGTGCGAGTGAGTGAGTGACTGACCGTGAAAGCTGGTTAAACACTGCCTGTGTGTGTGATAGCTGGTCAATCACTGCCTGTAATGTGCTGAACTGCCCAGATCCCTACTGTTATTATTACTGCCAGGATCTGCGCAGATATCTGCTCCAAAGAGACGCCAGTAGTGCTGATGCTGAACTGATGCTGACTGACTGACTGAGAGTGGCTGTTCTGCTTGTGTATGTGTGTATATGTGTGTTTGTGAGTTCTGCAGCATGGATGCTGACTCCTTGAATATGTTGAATAGCACTCCTCTGTGTGTGTGTGTGTGGGTGGGTGTGGGTGTGTGATTATGATGGTCTGTTGTCCCGGAGGTGCCACACTGCATTATGCTGTTATTAGAGCCGCTCCTTATGTGGGTCCTCAGGGTCAACAGTGGAGCGATACATACAGAGCTAAACATAGCCACACACATATTATTATATTAGTAACATCAATAATAGAGCTCTGGCTGGATTTGGGACTAGTGTTAGAAATCGGGCTCTGTAGAGAGAAGAGAGTAGGACGAGTAGGGAAAGAGTGAGAGGCAAGGAAAGAAAGACAAAGAGTGCTCAAGACAGTGAAAGTATATGTGAGGGAGTGTGAGAGAGAGAGCGAGAGTAGGAGGAAGCATAAGTAAGAGACAGAAAGGAGTAACAGAGACGGTAAGAAAAGAGAAAGATAGAAGGAGTAACAGAAAGAGAGAGAGAGGTTTACTCAGCTGGAAGAGAGTGTTTCAGTGGTTGTCAGTGGGTTGCATCATGCAGCAGGTTGATGGAGCTGCTGCAGTGAGAAGGAGGTAGAGTTTATGTTAGCAGCTGTCCAGCTGAAATTTACCATCAAACAGCAGCATGACGAGAGCAGAGCACAGAGCAGCAGAGCCATGAGCATGAGACAGTTCTCTTTAGGCTGCCCTGGGCCCACGTTTATTCATAGCTCTCTCTCTCCCTCTCTCTCTCTCTCTCTCTCTCGCTCGCTCACTCTCCCACCCTGCGTCTACCATTCAAATAAATCAGGCTTTATTAGCAGTAAAGGTCAGAACGGTTAGCGCTGGGATTTGCTGAGGAAGGTGCAAAGCTGTGATCCGGCCTGTTTGCAGTGGTCTTACCCGCCAGGCCCCACGCACTTCGACCAGCATCAGATACCACCTTCTCTTTAGATTTTCCTCAGTCTGTAGCTTATAGAGCTTATCACTGCTTCGCTCCCAGGGGACAGAGCTCGTCCCTCTGCTCTGTCTCTCTGGGGATCGGGTCTGTAATCCACTGCCGAAGGGAGAGAGAGGCTAATAGAGTGCAGTTTAACCCCGTGGTGGTAGCGGAGTGTGTGTGCCGTTTGGTCAGCCAGCGAGAGCCTCTGGGTTCCATCAGGTGACCAAAGCACTGAAGCAGTCTTGGAAGAAGCTATCAGCCTTGATCTCTCTTTCTCTCTCTCTCTTTCATTCCCTCTCTCTCTGTGTCTCTCAGTGTGTGTTGTTCTGGCCCCAGCCTCCGTCTGCTGTCCTCCTTATTTGTTTAAAGCGCTGGCCCCCTGGGCCCGCGGGACCACTCCCAGTCAGGGTTCCTGTGCACATTACTCTGAATGAACATTAATAACTACAATAACAGTAATAATACCCGTTCTTTTATTTCTGTTTACATTTGACTGTTGGTCTGTGTATAACCGTACGTGTGTGATACAGTAGGTGTTCTTACGTTGAGTTTGTTTCTTTACGGAATATTTGGAAAAAGGGGGGCTCGATAAGACCCCCCGAATATTGTTTTGAAAACCTTTTCTCCTGTAAATAACTGTTGCGAACGAATATAGTTGTATAAAAGATGTTTTCATTTGCCACTTGTAACACTGAGGAAAAGACATATTACTGCTAACTGGTGGACCAGAACATGAAAATCACGATGGTGCCGATGATGGCGAAGATGATGCGCCCTTCTTGAACAAGGGCCTTTGATGTCCACTGTATTTTTGTTGGAGGAGAAGTTGGGGAAACAGGTGAGCAGGGACACAAGAGAGAGAGAGAGAGAAAAGGAGGCATCATCCATGTACCTCAAACTTACTGTGACAAAATACACAGCCTTGAATGACTTCTGTACGTTCAGAGCAGCTTTAACAACTTTCATTATGAGTCTTCAAGTCAAAGCTTTGAAACTGCACTGGCAGGGAAAGCAGGATGGCGTAAGGGGTTTTGGCACGGGGTTTAAACTGCTGCTGATGATTAACAACTGCCCCCCGACAGAAACTCACACAAACACACTCGATCGCTGAAGCTCAGAAGTCGCTAAAGACTGATGATGAACATTGATGTCTGGACCCCAGTTAACTGTCCGGCTTCCATCTCCACTCACAAATACACTAAGTATGGGCAGTGTGGCAAACACACCAGGGCTGGACAGTGAAATTATGGATAGGGCTGTAAGTAGAACCTCAAAATGGATCAATTCTGGTGAATTAAGAACTGAAAGCTTTAGACAACATTGCACCCAATGACGTTTTCCCACAGATATTGTGCTAAATATCTGAAAAATACATCCTCGCACAGCTCACACATCTACAGCCCAACTGTAACTGTGGTTAAGTCAAGTGGAAAACAATGTGAAAGGGCAAATGTTTATGGACACTGAGTGTGCCAAAATATTAACTACCTAACACCTAAAGGAGTTGACAGAGGAGTATCGGGATAACTAAAGGTCCAGTATACTTATTTTTGCCAGATGACCATCTCTCTGTATTGGATATAGAAATAGATATAATTTGAAATTCAAAACCAACAATTATTGCCATTCCTTGAAACTTAGTATCAGAGTCTACTGACTCTGATCAGCTGCTTAATTTAAACCAATAATAATTTGAACCAGTAGATGATGAATTTATCAAGTTCTTATAAAAACAGAATTCATGGAATGTGAGTACAATGATTTCTTAATTCTGTGTGTCACTTCCTGTGCTGCCGATCATCTCCTGATAAGAGCACGAAACCCTATGATGTAACTTACTGTGTTAACAATACAGTCGGATCATCCGCGCCTCCCAAACACAAACACACACGTTGCTGTATTTTGTTCAGCATGTGTAGGACATGCCCCTCCCTGTTTCCATATGCTGCTTCCCAGTGGGATTGGCCAGGTCTGTTAATGTCAGCCTTCCAACCCCCCACCATCCACCCCTCTGTACATCTCCGCATACAACGTTTTACTCTGTCTCTTTCTGCCCTTGTTCTCAGGAGTTTCAGCACATTCAGAGCTGCAGCCTCCAGCGCTGCTTATGTGGGTCTAGGTAATAAAATTTATGGACTATATTATACAGGACTGCACCCTCAGAGTATGCACTCTCTGAATCCCCCCAGTCCGAAACCATCATTACGACCCCAAATTCCTCCAGAACTGTACTGTAAAACACAGACCTGCTGGTTAATTCCCTGAAACTGCTGTTTCAAACTCTGAGCTCTTAGCCGAGCGGCTTTTAACATTCATTTACCCGCCTAGCTTTAAAGTAGAAATATGAATAGATGCTCATGTGTGGAAAAAGAGCATTGATCACAAAGGAGGACTGTTTTTCCAGACTCAGTTCCAGTACAGGATAATACTGACTAATGAAACTGAAAAACTGAAAAGCTTTTGTCCTGAGCAGTTTCTAACAATGAGATTGTTGTTATTATTATTTGGCTCTCTGAGAAGCAAGTGAGTAGTGATGGCTCCTCTTCTTCTCTTGTGTCCTCTCTCGGTTCCTCTGCCTCCGAATGGAAAGTGCGCTGACTTTTCAGCACTCGTATGTGACGTGTACAATCTGATTTCATGTATTTATTTCTGTATTTTTGCCAACTTTGTATAGTGTAAAAAAAATATAAATATATGAAAAATGAGAGTACTGTATAGATTTTAGCTGCCTGTCGACGGCACACAGTATATATAATTGGTAGAGTAAAACAGTCAGCTGTGTAGAAGCATTCTAAAGCCAGTTATTGAGGTCATGCTTTCTGTAGAACCTTGCGGTGCCACAATTCCTTTTTTATATTCTGCCTTTCCTTTCGTTGTTATCATTTGTTTTTATAAATGATCGGGTGGCATCGAAAGGTCTGTGTTGTTTATCGTTTACTGTTTATTACTTTGTATGAGTTGTTTGTTTGTTTGTTTGTTGGTTTGTTTGCTGTTTGTTTGTTTGTTTGTTGATTAACACAGCGAGGTTCAGGCGCCCAGGAGAGCGCATGGGAACGCAGAGCGGAACTGTGGGAGTTTGTGTGCTTGCGGGTCCGTTAGCGTGTTTGTTCATGCTGTAGTGTCTGTCTGCTAGTCTGTAGTGCTGTAGAAGCTCGTCCTCTGGCTGACGTCTCCTGACGTACTGTATGTGTGTCGCTTGTGAAGCGTCACGGTGGAAGTGGACGAAGCCCTCTGCATCTCTTCCTTTTACCTCTGTTATGCTCCTTTCATCAGAATGACCACTTTGTTATTAGCGGTTTATATAAAAGCGAAATGACTAATCATATTTGACATGCACCAAATGTGTCAAAGGTAAAGGTCACACCAGTCTGTGGTGAGAAGAGCTTGAAGAAAGGCCTAATGGCAGGACTGTGTTGTTCCAAGCCCTGTTCACTTTTTTATTTTTTTAAAATTCATTTAAGCATGTATATAACAGATTATAACAGATTACACGCCAAATACAATTTTGTTTTACTGTGAATCTTAATTTTTTTAAAACTTCAACTCACTGACCAATTGCTGTCATCTCTGCCATCGGCCGCATGCCGGCATCTAGATGCCCTCGACTTTGTCTTTGACGGTGTTAGTATTCCCAAAAGCAGCCCAAATGGGGCTCATTTCAGGCTACAGATAGTGTAACAGGAGTTTCCTAGTAAACCAGAAGAAATTATAGGCTACATATGGGTGGGAACATAGATTTATTAGGGTGGGGTCAAAATGAGATGAAGATAAGATCTTTATTCCTCTAACGAGGACAGTAGCCGTGAACAGCAGCAATAAATTCCAAACAGTTACATTTGGTGTGTATTGCTTTTAGAGTGAAATCTTAAAATGTCCTTGTTTTAAAAACATATGATACCTTAACAAGGTTCTTGCAATTCTGGACTTTTCTGTTGGTCCATGTATGAATGCGTTTATCATAGTCTTTTCAAGCTGAACAGAAAAATAACAAACTGAGGTTTTAATACACCAGCCACAATTTGGTCATACTCATGGTTCTTCTCTCCTTATGCTAATCCACCATCTCCATGCTACTGTCTGGCTATGTATAGATCTATGTGTAGCTGTGTCGTCTGTGTGTGTATGTGTTTTTGTGTTTACAGGACTGTAAGTGTTGTTCTGGGTTGATGCACTATGTAGGCCTCAGTACTTTAACACCACTCCACACACATCCCAGAATCTTCAAACATTCCATGAAAACTGTTGAAGGAATCGTATGTAGAGGTGCAGAGATACCAGTAAGGAGTTTACCACCATAGTGAAATGCTACATTGCCATGAACTCCAAACAAGCCTTGTAACAGTTATATTGCCTGCTATGTTTTTTGTTTGTTTTTTGTTTGTTTTTTGTTGTTTTTTCCGGGCTGGTGAGGAGTGTGGTTGGAGTTTGAGGCGTGCGTACGCTCACCCAGCAGAACTGAGGATAAGCGTTCCCGTTTTTTTCTGCCTCTCCTGTTTTTTTGGCCGAGCGGACTGTGATTTAATTGGTTGATATATGTTTTCCTGTCTGCCCCCACCCCTCTGTGTGTTTGGGTGTGTGGGGTGGGTGGAGCTATGGAGCTGAGCTCTTACTATGTTCTATGATAAAATAAAAAAACAATAATTTGTACATCTGCAACGATGGTGTCTTTATGTGCTTCTTCTTCACCTCGATGAAAGGTATGTAATTAATGTTCAACAAATAGTTAAAGTGAAAAGTCTGACACGGTTTACCACTAACACCAGATGTAACTGAACGTCCAGGACATATCTGCTGTGCATTTTTCTTTCTTTATTGTAGTACTGAAGCAGTGAGGCTAATGAATACTGGCAGTCAGTAGTTTTCGTGTCTGTTGTCTGTGTACTAATCCCATTCTTGAGCACTCATGACACAGGCACAGGTGTAATGGATGCTTCAGATTATGACGGTGATTTCTACTTTTTAAATTTTTAAAATCTAAGTAATTTGCGTGACTGTTGACTTCTAGTGTTTGCTTGCAATGTTGGCCTTGCAGCTCCAGTGCTAAAGAAGCTAAATTTGTGCAACAGGTATAACAGAGCAGTATGTACGATTTTTGGTTTTAAGCATTCCAAAATTATCATTTTCAACATAACGTGAAGAGGTTTTGGCTTTGTGGCTTTTAATGTCTATATATTGTGTTGCAGTGATATCTGTTAAACTTACTAAACAGTTAGCCCTTGCCCATCTGCCTTGTAATACCACTTTGTATCTTAAGAGGCAACAGAGAGTCACTGTACTGTTAAATTTAATCAGTCCGACATGTAAGGGTTGAAGAAGTACTGCTGTTCTGACTGTGTATTATAACTTACAATACAAAACCAATAAAATGAAGAGTAAATGCAATGAAACGCAATCACCACTAAAGCTCTTGGCATATGACCGTATAACGACGTAAACATAAGAAGTGATACAAATAGCAGCAAAACAAGAGTCAACATTAGTGTTGCTGTCCACCGCTGGAGATGCTCTGGGTGAGTAAAGGGAAGATGTTTAATGATGAATTTCTTCTAGACTGGTCAGAAGTGTAGAGGGAGGAGGGACTGTGCATTTTCTGGTGATATGCTGCCCCTATTCTATGGTTTATGTAATTCAACAGGTTGAGTCATCAAGTGTTATCAAGATTGATTAGTTTTTGATTGAATATGACCTTTATTATAAAATACACACACACACACACATCTACAGACTATGTATAAAAAAGACTAAAACCTGACTGTCTGAATCATACATGAACGCCACTAAATTATTTAATGACTACGGGGTTAAATTCTTAGAAGTAGCAGTTGTCGCCTGTGGTAATAAAGGCATGATGTAATTCAATATGAATTATTTCTGACTCTTAGCTCATTGAAGCAAACAGAGAAATTCTGTTTAAAGTGCAGATTTTAAACTTTAATCAATACCACATTTGTGTTCGTATGCTGAAGAGTAGATACTATATTTGAATTAGATTTTTGTTTACACAGTGTTGTTCTGTGGTTAGAAAAATTCAATTTGAAAGTGCAGATCTATCAATAGATAATGTGAATATGGTTTATTATAAAAACGAATGTCTATATTATGATTACATACTAATAATTATGGGATTTTATTGGCGTGTAGAAAACTAGCAGTATAACTAGACTTCTGTGGTTACATGGTTGAGTCTATGAGTTCTGTTGGGAGTTTTTCCCTAATTGTGCCACAGCACTGAACCATTTGCAAACCAATGTGCTGCTAATACAACGCACTGCGTCACTCTGTAAGGTAATGCATTTGAAGCAATTGGTCATGCTCAGTCAATATTAAGAGTGAGCATGTTATTAATTTCAGCATGGCACATTCATTTGTTACAGTGTGCCACTGCCTCTCTCTACGCGAGTGCAGCACGTTTTATGTCAACAAATAGTCGCTGCAATCAAAGTGTGTGCGAGTGTGCTAAAATAGCAAATGAGGGAGCAGCAGGTCCTGTACCTGTCCAACTGAGAGCTGTCATAACAGAGAGCATCGGAGAATAAAGGAATATTGAACGAAGCAAATAAATATTTAACAGTCACGCAGGAAAAAGAGCAGGAGAGAGAAGAACAGAGTGAGCTGCACACTGCACACATTCATACATACATAGATACACACACATAAACATAACATACATACACAAACAAACACACATACATTCCTACATAGATACACACATACATACATACATACATACATACATACCTACACACACACACATAGATACATATATGATGTAAAAATTTGAATCATTGATTACGTTTAGGATCAATGTTGATCAGATTAATAAATGTAAGAAATGGTTGTATTATGTTGGTCCTGTGCAACTTTACAGCTTTCGGATAATTCACAGAAAAAAGTATTTTGATAAATGTTGAACATGGACAAATGATAAATAACATAAAAATTGTGGTGATGAAAGAAATTATATCTCATTTCAAATGACAGACAGCATGCAGACAGACAGCATGCAGACAGACAGCATGCAGACAGACAGCATGCAGACTGACAGCGTGGCAACAATTTAATATAAGTAGATAATTTGCTCCCAAAACAATTTACATTTTGACTAAGGATTAGAAAAGTTAACATTCCTTGTCCAGTGCAGGGTTTCTTAATTTTTATAATGTAGTTTTCTTTTTCTGTAACTAAAAGCCTGAGAATCAGGGAGAGTAAAAGATCTGATCATCCATTTCGCTTCAATCTAGACACCAAAATGTGCAGCAATGTTAAAGTAAAAGAAAGAAACGCAGAAAGAAAAAAGATATGCACTGTGATCTGGAGCTGCAGTTCATGTGTTCACTGTAAACTCTCCCCTTATTTTTATCTAAACTTGGTTTAGTTTAAGGGTTTTTGTGATTGGTTTGAAACAATAGGACCTCTGATTCCTCTCACTGTGCTTTGTCACAGTCAGCAGTAAACCAGATATCTGCTTCTTTTTCAGTTTATCAGTTTATCAGAGTTGAACTGTTCAGGTCGCTGATGCTCAGCCAAAAAGATCCATAAACTAAAATCAAATGCAGATCATTACTGTTAATTTATGGCTTGTTTGGTTTCTTAGTGTATGTGTTTTTGATATTACAGGTTATTAAAAACTACTGCCTACCCCTGAATACAGGTCTGCAGACCACTAGAGGGTGCTTCACGGCCCACTGGTGGTCGGCAGCCCACAGGTTGAGAAACCCTGTAATAGATGCATTGTTAATGTTTATGGCAGCTGTTAATCTTTTTGAAAATGTGTATTAAAAACTAAATACATCTTGATATCCAGCATTTTGGAGCGATACATGTGAGCACAGGTTTTTATACTATGACAAATTCTGTTCAGTTTCTTATTTACAGAATTTAACTAATTCCTCCTCTAGTGTTTTTTTCTTTGACTCTTTTGGCACTAGTCTAAGTCAAGTATAGAAAATTCCAGAGCTTAATGAATTCTGTGACTCCTCAAACCGATCAGGGTGTTTGTCCTTTCTCTAAGCAGCCGTGGACTCATCTAAGCAACTGAGAATCAAAAATTAAAGATAATTGACTCTTAGGTAGCAAAAGAAAAGCGTAAAATATATACACTCCTGATCAAAATCTTAAGACCAGTTAAAAATTGCAAGAATTGGCATTTTGCAATATTGGATCTTGAAAAGGAACTTCACAATGCGTATGAGAGCAAGAGACAAAATATTTTGAGCAGCTAATTTTAACTGCATTTACACTCAATCATGCTTTTTTCAGCTGATCTAAAGTTTAAGACCAGCCTTTAAAAGACAAAATCTGCACAAAAATCTGGATTCCATATCATTTTCCATATAATTTTCTGTCAAGTGTTCTCACTGGCAAGACTTCCGGATGGCAAAAGCAAAAAAGCTCACCGACTTTGAACATGGTAGGATTGTTGAGCTGCATAAGCAAGGCCTCTCACAACTCGCCATCACTGCTGAGGCATTTATTAAAAGATCCTGAGGGTTATGGAACAAGAAAGTCAAGTGGTAGACCCAAAACAATTTCACCAGAGCTGAGCTGCAGGATCTGACTGGCAATGCTGCCGTTCATGCCCGCCAGACCAAGAACTTCTTCCAGGAGAATGAAGTAAGTCTTTTGGACCATCCTGCGTGTTCCCCTGATCTAAGTCCGATTGAGAACATTTGGGGATGGATGGCAAGGGAAGTTTACATCAGTTGGACATCAGTTCCAGACAGTGGATGCCCTTCGTGAAGCCATCTTTAGCACTTGGAGCAATGTTCCAATTCGCCTCCTGGAAACACCTGCATCAAGCATGCCTAAACCACTGTTTAAAGTGATCAACAAGAGTGGTGTAACTACTCATTACTAAGGCCTTCTTTGGGGTTTTGTTTTTTTTCCGAGCGGTGGTCTTTTGATCAGCTGATTTACAGCTTATTTCAGTTAAACTGTTGTTTTCAATAAATTGCCTGCTCAAAATGTTTTGTCTTTTGCTCCCATTTCTTCTTTTAGCATTGTGAAGCTCTACTTAGAACATTCTTAAGATCCAGTAGTGCAAAGTGTAAATTCTTTTTTTAACTTGTCTTAAGATTTTGATCAGGAGTGTATAAACTGTTTCTACTTGTAACGTTCACTGTCTAAAATGACACTGAGGAGTAGAGGATGAAGAGAAGAGCCAAAACTAAGACACATCTCTGAGGAAAATGTTTTTATTCTGGTCCAGATATGCAAAGCAAAACCCCCATGACTGGCATGGGAATAGTGAAGCACTGGTCCACTGTACAAACAACACCTACATAAAAGAATCATCTGAAGGAAAATCTGATCTCTGATATCATCCCAGATAGCAGTGTCTGAAGTATGCAATTCAACACTTGGATAAAGTAGAGGCATTGTGAAAACAACTGTGCTCTGCTAAAACAGAATACAGTCACCAAAGCAGTATTTGAAAGAAGAAGCAGAATTTGATGAAAAGAACACCTTGACATTTGGGGCGGACCTATCAAGAAAGTTTGGACCTCCACATTCATCAGATATGAATATTATTGAGCATTTTTGTTGAATCTGGTGGAAATAAATATTAGGAGCAAGGAATTAAAAAAAAGATAAATCAGGAATAGATGGACAGTTAGCTGGCTACAATAAATGTTTGGCTGTAATTGCAGCCAAATGGGGCCTTAGATGGGGCCACATGTGAGATTTTTAGTTTAAAACATTCCAAATGGAACTAAAATGCTCAACAGATAAGAAGAAATTACAGTTTAATGCTGTCAAAGATGTACGTGTATCATGTTGCAGATATATCTCCTGATGTTAGCTTGTTAATGAGCAAGCCCTTACGTGTGTTGTCTGATTTTGCTGAGTATAGCGATGAGCTTTGATGCTGAACTCGCAATGTTTCTTCTAGACTGAAAGGAGTGAAGATGGAGGAGGAGGGAGGGACTGTGCATTTACTGGGATATGTTGCACCCTACTGTTTGAATTTGACAGCTTGCATCATCTTACAGATTGCTCCTTTAAGTACTGACAACAAATAGTGACCAGACTCACAACCTCCAAATGTTTCTTGTAACCAAGCTTTATCCCGCTAGTCAGGGTCATGGGGGACTGGAGCCAATCCCAACATCATCAAGCAAAGGCGGGGTACACCATAGAAAGTCCATGGCATGGCCAAAATTCACTCACGCCCTCACACCAACGGACAATTTAGAGTGGCTGATCAACTTCACATGCAAGTGTTTGCACTGTGGGAGGAAACCGGAGTACCCGGAGGAAACCCACTCAAGCACAGGGACAACATACAAACACAGAACAGACCGGACCGGGAATCCAACCCAGATCACCTTGCTGTGAGACAACAGTGCTCACCACTACACCACTGTACTGACCTTCTTGCAACCAGATTAATAATAAACAAATACATAAAACAAATATTTTTTATGAAAATATTACCATATAATTAGTGTGATATAATTATAATCTTAATATTCTTCTCATTCCTTTCTTCTTGCTGTTTTATAGATATAACATTTAAATCTATTTATTATATTTATTAATTTAATATTACTATACTACTACATATGCAATAACAAAAATATGAATATATCAAGTACATCCAAACTTTTGAGCAGTAGGGTACACAGGCACACGTGCACTGTGCCAGGTTCCTGTGGTCAGGGGCCGAGTTGTTGTCCTTTTCTGAACTGCAGCAGACGGCCAAAATCCCACCCAGCGCGGCGGGAGACCCCACTTACGTCACACTGCACTATTATTAGACACAGTCCAAACACACCTTTATCTCCCACACCCCCCTCTCCCTCTCCTCCCCCGCTCTCTCTGTCTGTCTGTCTCTCTCTCACTCCCTCTCCTCTCTGTGCCTCTCTGGCAGAACAATACAACAGGTCTGCATTCAGTATCGGCCTTTCTCTCTTTGCTCTCCTTTCCTCCCCCTCTTTTCTCTGCCCGTTATTCGTATCTGCTCTTCAGAAAAGACGGCTTTTAAGCGCGACGTTTATTGCCAGACTCAGGAGTGAAGGCATGAGACTTCGCTTCCTTCTTCCTCAGCCAAAGCCTTGGAGCGCCTGAAACCTGCTCTCTCTCTCTTTCTCTCTCTCTCTCTCTCTCTCTTTCTTCCTCTTTCCAGAATGGATGAAAGGAAGCAAATGTTCTCTGTTTTGGCATGATATGTGTTGCAGACGAGCAAAATGGCAAGAGAACAGCACAACTGTGAAAGACACACACACACACACACACTCTCCGACTACCAGCAGGCCTTCAGGACAGATGGGGAGAGAGAGAGAGAAAGACAGGGAGACAGAGAGAGACAGAGACACAGAGGGTGCTGATATGGGAATGGCAGTGCAATGCACTGTTTATTTTTATACTCTAAAACTGATGTGCTAATTAATGAGACACTGTGTTATTTATTTTAACAAACAAATGAAGCTGTATTTACACAAGATATTTAATTAGTTTAGTTCATCACGTTTTAATGGTGTTGGGACAGGAGCGGAGACTCAGACCATCGTGAAATGTTCATCTAATACAGATGGCGTGATCATATGCAGGTATAAAAGGAGCATTCTGAAGGAAGGATGGGTGCGGTCCTGGCACCACCTTGCCAAAAAATGCAGCAGCAAATAATCAAACAGTTTAAAAATAACCTTCCTTAATGAGTGATTGCAAAGATTATTGGTGTTTCAAGCTCAACGGTGTATAATATCATCAAAATTATTAGGTTTAGCATCTCAACCTCATCCTCAGACAGCACCGCATTAAATAACAGCATCTTTCTCTCATGGACATCAAGGCAGAGCCACAAGAACACTTTGATACATCATTCAAAATAAACACTATTTGTTTGCTGCATTCACAAACGTAAAAAAATGGCCAGACACACAAAATATAACTAAATATATAAAGTAGCAGATGAAAATAATAACTCGTATACAAATCTGAACATTCTCTAGAGCAGTGGTTTTCAACCTGTGGGCCGTACTGCAAGGGGCCGTAGGCCAAAAATCTTCTTCTTTTTTTACTAAGTATTTTTTCTCCAATAAATAGATAGTTCCGCATATTTAGTTCGTTTATTTGCAAAACAAAACGTGTTTAGTTTAAGTTCTTTGACTGGTTTGGCGTAGTACAGTCACATGACACGCAGCGCTAGCTAGTGGATTAACTAGCTAGTTAGTTAGCTACTCCAGTCTGAGTGAAGTTGTTGTCTTGTGTACACATCATGGATAAATGGTTAAAAACAGGGTCTTTGACAACAAAAGACCCTGAAGCTGGACCATCTACAAGTGAAGCAGCCACTGAATCTCTTACTGAGAGAACCGAGAAAAGCAAGCATAGATTGAAAAGAAGAAAATACAGCAGTGAGTTTCTAGCACTGGGCTTCACGTGCACAGGAACAGATAACGAACCGCTACCACTCTGCGCTGTGAGCTCGGAGCTCTTGGCAAATGAAGCGTTAAAGCCAACCAAGTAACGTCGACATTTGGAGACTAAACACAGCGAGTATGCATCTAAACCTGTGGAACTAAAAGAATACCAAAGCAGGAAAAAGACCCTTGAATTGGCTTGCTCTGGAGCCGATAATGCTAAAGCTGTTGAGGCTTCCTACCGTCTTGCGCAGCTTATAGCAAAGGCTGAACCAAATACAGGACTAGGCTTAATGTTGAGTCAGACCGTTTGCAAATTTCTGCTCTTCAACCTGACACCCACCACTTGTTAGCTGGCAAACAACATCAGCCATCTCATTAGGTGAGTGCTGTAAATGGTTCGTTTCTTTTGTTGTGTGATAATGCAGTCAGTTTCACAGGTCGTATAGATGGTTGCACTGTATTTGGTTTTAAACGGCAATATAAAATATTCTGGGGGGCCGTGGAACGTTTTGGGGTGAGTTAAGTGGGCCTTGGGTTGCAAAAGGTTGGGAACCCCTGCTCTAGAGAAACAGAAACAAACAAAAGAGTAAGGAAGTATAACATTTTGGAACTTGCAATGAAGGAAGCAGCCTTGAGTGAAGAAGTGCAGAACATGGATAATCAGGAGAGAAAGAGAGAGGTGCAGAAGAATAAGGAAGACAAATGTTTGATACTGAAATTCACAGCCCAGGGAGAGTGAGGGAAAGAAGATGGAGCATGTAAGAACAGCTAATAGAAGAGAAATAAAAGTGAGAGAGGCAGACTGAGAGAGAACAGGAGGTGGATGTGACAGGATGAATAACTGGTTTATTGCATCTGACTGGCTCTGGGCTAAACATACAGATGCAGGATGATTGATTTAGGATGACAGGTGTGCGCCCAAACTGGAGCTCAAACGCACACGCCAGAGATAAAAGAGGAATACATCAAAAAAAGATTGATTCAAGCCCAGCAGCGTAATAGAATTTTAACTCTAAAATGGTTAGTTAAAGCCTTGCGCACCCGCTCTGCCTTCTGCTTTTTCCACCAACCTGTGGTGTAACATTACCACAAGTACTCTCCCTCTCTCTCTCTCTCTCTCCCTCTCTCTCTCTCTGTCTCTCTCTCAGTAAATAACTGCCTCATAGGAAATGCAGTTCCTGCACTCAAGTCCTGAGTTCAGTTACCCATGAGAGGAACTGCGCTTGACCTCATTTAGTGCCCCGCCTACAGGGCTGCAGACAGAGTCGTTCTCAGCCAGCTGCACTTGTGGAAACGTTTCAGAGGCGCCCGCCCCAGAGTGCCTTTGTAGCCGGAGTGAGCGACGTCGGATTTCGTGATGGGGAATGGTACGCCGAAGCGAGGATGCGAGGCTAGAAGGAATGTGCTTAGAAACCACTGTCACCGTGAGTTAACATCAGCCAGACCTTTACACACGAGGTGACACAATCTATTACATGCGTGCAAACACAGTAAACACACTGCTATCAGCACAAGCTCTTTATCTCAGACATATTAAAAATCTCCATCTTGATCAGTCCTTGTCAACCTTATGAGCTACTGTATCGCAGGGAGACCCGTCCAAAAGGTTCCCTATGAACCCCGGAGTCCTCCTCCAAGCATGCAGGGCAAGAGACCATGAGGTCAGCACTGGGACAGATGTGTGCAATGAACAGGCTATGCATTTATCATATGGTTTACATCTAGATTACAGACATAATGCAGATCCACAAAAAAGCAAGTCATATCTGAACATCTTCTATTCCACCATGTTGGTCAGATAGTTGTAACCTAACCCCTCCACTCTGACTGGTCCTAGCCTGAATCGCAAGAAACTTGGGGTCTTCATCAAAGGGCTCTCTAAAGGCGCACAGAGGGCACTGGTAAGCATTGCTATGAATGCCAAATTAAGAAATGGGAAGCTGTAGGGGGCTAGATTTTCACAAAGCCTGATGATTTCCTGCTCAAACACACCTGACTCAACTCAGAGGGCTGGCTTGCCGTTTTAGAGCAGGGATATTGGAAATCTGCGGTTGACTCCAGCTCTCGGTTCCCCACCCCTGCCCTACGACCTTGAATTTCTCTTTTGCATGTGTCTGTGAGGACTGGAAAGCCATAGGGCGTGTGTGATAGGACTAGGCTGTTTGGTTTTTGTCAAGTTGAATTAGTCCAACATGAAAGGATGAAGAAGTAACACTGCCACGACAGTGTATTTTATCCTCTTGTCAGTCAAGTCCTGCTCCTGGCTTAATTGGCAGCTCTGTATTCAACACTTCTAGCCCTCTCTAACAGTTATGCAGGCCTAAAATCATTATCCAGCTTTTATATTTCACAAACTGGATGAAAAAAGCCATAGCCGAACAGGAGGTCTAGTCTGCTAGCTTTTGTTATGCTGGGTTAGTTTTAGCCCACTAAGTTTCTCTAACTCTGAAACAGTTTTGTGTGGGCGGGGTCAGAGACGGCAGCATTAAAATTGGTTAACAAATGCTTACAAAAGCTTTATTAAAAATTAGGACCACTCAGTTTACATCCAGAGGACAGATATCAAGCTTAGACCCCCAGAGGAACAAGATTTTCTTAAGAAGAGCTTAGGTTAGGAAAAAATAGGACATATCTTTGCTGTCCAGAGAAAAACATGTATCACAGTTTTTGCTGATTTTTATTTTTTTGCATCATTTGAACACATGAGCTGCCATTTACATTTGCAATTTCATGGTTAATGAACCAAAAGAAATGCTCTAAAATAGCTTTGAAAAAAACCTGGTTGAATTGACTTACATTGAATGTAAAACATGTTTTTGGCCTCAACTGCAAAGTTGCAATTCTGGAGATACTTTTTTTCCTTGGACAGCAACGATATTTAGCTACTCTGGGGCTTTAAGCTGAAATGCAATTTCGCATTAGATTTTCACCAACGCTCTGTAAGACTTGTCCAACCTACTGCAAAGGAACTGATTTGTGGGGAGAATATGGCTTGGTTAAGCATAGGTCACACCTGATACAGCACTTTTATTAAAGCTAGTGTGAAACCCATCAGAAATTACCCTGATGGTAAGCTGATTTGAACTCAGGACAATGACCTTGAGGCCTGCTGTTCTAGCCATAAAGAAACCTCAAGACTCACCCAGGTCTCACAAACTGTAATGTAATGGAAAAAAACATCTCTTTAGGGACTTCACCGGTGGGACGCACTACCACTATATTGATTCTGTGCTTAAAGAGACAGTCTGACCGGCACATTGACAATTCTTTGGCTTTATTATCCTCACATATGCATGAAGGGGAAGTTGCTGATGAATAGACTTGTCACTGTCATCAGGTCTTTGATGCAATCCATGCATAATTCAGTGTTGGTCAAGCTTGTTTGGGCAACGTCAAACTGACGGACAAATAGAGAATTCTTGGCTGCCGTTGACAATTATCTGATCTAACGGATTCCTGAATAATCTCTATTGGGATGCAGACAGAAAATCATTGATGGGCGAGTGAGAAGTTTTGGAATGAAGGTGTCTCTGAGGGCATATTGAACTTGCAGTAGATCAGCTGAGGAAAGATATGTGTGAGGAGGGGGAGCAAATAGGTAAGGCTAAGATTTGTGGCTTAACTT